>APFE030732452.1:63419-78334 GCA_000404065.3 Pinus taeda | reverse complement strand
GGTATGCAAAAATAATTCAAAGTATAAATAAGGAAGATTTGGTAAAAGAATTAGATAATACTGATTCACCCCCCCCTCTCAGTATTATTTTCAACAGCTACTATAGCGAATGTAGAATTTATTAATTCATAAGGAGAGACACATATAGAAACTCTAGTGTGGCCAAGAATGGAAATTGAGTATTAAAATGTATTGGAGGCTAATAAGCAAGTCCAATCGGAGGAGCCCATCCCTGTTGGTAAGGATTTTTGCCCCATAGTGGGGCATTTTGGCCATATGGCATTTGATTCTGCCCCCATTGTAGGTTACCTTTTCCATAGGGACGATTTTGACCTTGAACAACTTGAAACTATCTGGTCATAGGTTACTGATAAGCAACATATGAGTTAAGAGGATGTTGATCTTGTTGACCTTGGACACATGGATAGTGCACCTGTTGTCCCTGAACATACGGGTTTTGAACCTGTTGGCCCTAAACAAGAGGATTTTGGACTTGCTATCCTTGGCCATAAGTATTATATGATTTCTACCCTTGGACATATGGATTCTAATCATGTTGCCCTTGGGCAGAAGGATTATGGGCCTGTTCCTCTATGACGTTAGGATTTTGGACCTGTTATTGCAAGAATTGACCCTAGCCTTGTGCTTGCAAGGGTTGACCGTGCTGATAGGTATATAAGGGTTGTTGCTACCTGGATTGGCTCTACTACTGCAAGGGTTGACCTCGCTGTTGCAAATGGTGCCCCTCTGCCTACAGAAGTTGGCCTTGCAAAGACAGAGGCTGGGAAGTTTGTGGGGCATACTTCATAAGAAGTTGCATGGTTTTTTGCAATCGTTGTGAGGGTTTCCCTTGCAGTTGTTGTAGTTTTCCTTACTATGGTATCATCTTCCCTTACTATTGTTCGGATGGCCCTTGCTACAACAAAGACAGGATTTTGAACTTGTTGGTACTGGACATTACTTCATCCAGTAGAACCAGCAGGGTTTTGGATAATGCAAGAAGAAGGCTAGTTCATGCCAACCATGTGTGTCTGTGAGCTACTCACATTGGTGGTGCTTGACACCATAGAAATACTCAGATTCTACCTGCCAGGTGGTGGCACAACTTGTCCACTTATTGGAGGGATCAAAAAACTGATGTAAAATTCTCTGAGACCGTCAGTTGAACTAGACAGCTAACTAGAACGGACGATACAAGAGGGTTCAAAAGGATGGGTTGCACCAAGACTGAGGTAATAGACTATTGGGAGGTCAGGTTCACAATGAATGGACCTATAGTAGGCATGGCACCGAACGCCCAAATAGGGTTATGATAGAAAGATGAGGCACTAGGTGTATGTGAGACCAATTCTGCCATAGTCACATAATTAGGCGGTAAATCCTGATACATGCTAATGGGACTGCTCTCTGTATAGTAGAAACCTTCAGGAGGAAATTGATGTTCTTCCTCCTCAATAGTGTGTGGAGTAGAAACTTATGATTCATTTGGAGAGGTAACTGGAGCATCACCTTCGGGTCCATAGCTAGGAACAAATGACGACAAACGATCAAAGATGTATGAGGGGATAATTCCAAAGGAACACCTGGCTGATTGTACGGACTGTACGGATGCTGCAGTGATATTAAAATAGGGTCAGACAAAGGATTTAGAGGATATATAACTAGTCCAAACTGACCTTCAGAAGTCGACGAACTCTCAGGAGTTTGAACAAGATTGCCCGGAGATTTCGAGCCAATATTAGCAGGTGACCTAGTATCTAAAGTAGGATGAGGATGAGATGACAAAGGTTTAATGCTCAAAACGATCCCATGTTCAACACCTTGGTCCTCGAGTGACTCTAGTAATTCAGTAAAAGGCTCCTCAAACAATCTTTCAAACAGAGGAGGGTAAGAGGAACTAGGTGAGACAGATGGTTTAGCCACAATGACCTTGTCTTAGTTAACAGGAAAGGAGAGATAAATTTAAAGGCTTTAAAATGTTCTTTAGGGAAATCTCACGATTTGTTCTAGAAAAGACTAACAAGATGTTAAAAGATTATGGGAAATCAATTTTTTAAGATGCATAAATAAATTGGTTCTCTTTCATGTCTTGAGAGTCGAGAAAGAAAAAAAGATGACTCTATCACTTTCGATTGGACACGAGCTCAAAAGGACAAGCACTCGAATGATTGTTTAAGTTTAATGAGTCCAAAAGACCAAATGACTACTCTAGATGATCTGGGTAAAAAGGATTACCAGGTAACTGTGAACTGCAGAATACCTCCTAACGAACCGAGAGGTACGAGTAGGCAATCTCACCAAATGTTGTCTTTGATGTATCACCTTTGCAAGGTGGCAGACTCAACTTCCTATGGGTAAAGGATTGCAGCCTAGAGTAGTCTCCCATTATATACCTGATGGTACGAGGAGAAACAAATATGTACTAGAGCTATCTAGTGCTGAAGCTGATGACAACTGCTAGGTTTAAAGATGTTAGAACAGGTCTCTAGCTTAGACCTTATAGATGTGATCATTAGATTTCAAATGCACCTTAGGTTAATTTAGTTCATTTTAAGGTTTATCTTGAGTTATGTCTCAGTTTTCAGGCCCTAGCGATGTGACTCGAAAAAACTTAAATGCAACAACATGAGACAAGACGCTTTCAATTCGATAAATTGCATACACTATAAAGGGTAGGAAACACAACCAAATGCAAACAACCAAGTAACCGAAAGCAAAATGATTTTTCACTACTTCACTTTTTGAGAAAATAAACTAATGAAAAATGCATTCCAATTCCTAATCTCCTAACAAGTACATGCTAACAGTCCTTTCAAAAGAAAAGATAATTCTTTTTCTTTCAAATGGCAATGCAATCCTAGCCTTCAAGAATGCTAACTATCGTAACATATTGATGTAGAAAACTAGAGTTTTCTACTTTTCATGAAATAACAAAACAAATTTATCATAAAACACTTCAATGAAAATTTTTTCGAGACAATTGATTCTCAAGCAAATGAAAAACACGAAGAGAGAATCTCTTTCAAACTAATGACACAAAGAATTTGCCAAAAACAAGACAAGCAATGTAATCTATGCCATAAAAGAGACATTTAGACAAGAAAATGAAAACTTTTCAAACTTGTGTAATGGAGTTCAAACCGATAGAAGGACCATAAACGAAATGCAAGGAGTAAATGCATCAACAACTTGACTTACTGAATTCACAATCAACTGAGTGGATGACAATCTAGATGCCCTAGTGCCATTAACCATCCAATGACCCAAGAAATCAATCGAAAATATGACAAATCAACAAGAAGACAAACCAAATAAAAACCATCTTTCTAGTCCTGGAGAAGACGGTCTAAAAAGCTTACAGGGTAGAAATAATGAGAGCAAAACACACTGGCCAAGATCTAGGGTAAACCCTAATCTTCACTTATAGGCATCATCACAACTGCCTAACTGACAACAAGTGCTAGAAGGGGGTTGGTGCAACTATTTCTCAGCATATCCCGTTGATCAGCATGATTGTCAGTGAATTAAGCACACCGAGCGAGGATGCAAAGAAAAAAATAAAAATTTTCAAAAGTTGGGACCAGACTTGCTACTATGAATTTCAAACCCAAAGCAGCAAGAAAAGGAAGACAAAAAGAACTAAAGGGAAATGGAGAAACTAGAAAAGCTCGCACAAAACCATGAAATTTCAAGAAAATGAACAGAAGGATTAGTTCCCCAGCGGAGTTGCCAATGTGTGGTGAACTAAAATTATGAGTGCGGACACAAACAATTTCTCTAGCCTGATAGTGCGTCTAGCCACTAACAAGAAATTCTATTGAAGATTTGCTTAGGTTAGAACTAATTAATATGGCCTACCTCTTAGTATGCTTATCCCATTTGGTGATGACTTTGCTTGCTCGCTCCAGCTATTTCTTGTTTCCTTCTTCGAACACCTGAAACAAGTAGACAACAACAAACAATATCCAAGATAAGGGACAAATTGTAATTCATCCTACTTAACAAGTCAAGAAACATTAATCCATAAACATGTGAGATGACACATTATGTAGGAAATCAATCGATAGTTTCATATATATTGAATTAAGAAGACATTACAACCATTGCCTTGACGTTGTTGTTCTCCTCCGACAAAACTAGGTTCCCACACACTTCCATTAGCATTCAATGTTGGCCTCAACAATGATAGTTTTAAGGCTCTTCCCTTTAGGCTTCACACTAAACCAAATTCACACTTCTCCCTCACACACAACTAGAGAGCTACAACTATGAATAACTTGTTGTTTACTCCAAACTTAATTAGCACTAGCAGACCAAAATTAACACTAGCTTGTGCTTGGGAAAGAGGGAGGCTTATATAGCATGAATGGATGGGAGATGGATCCTCTTCTCATGGGAGAAGGTCTTATGTCTTGAGGTAGTTCCATCCTTATGGGGAAAAGGAGCCCAAACTAACATCCTCAACTCCATCCAGCTCAACCATTTACTAGACATCTGTTATGAAACTTCTAGAGCTCGAAGCTTTGGCTCCTTATTTAAAAAAAATTCCAAAAGAGGATTGGTGTGACTGAAACAAATCTCATTCACTCCAGTCGGCACTAGGGGTAGTGTTAATCCCTCCATATCGGCATGAGGAGGAAAAGGGTCATTAGCGCTGGTATTGTAAACTAGGAAAAATAGAAGAGTTTTGCGAAATGGTGCAAAAGGGAATTGTTCTGCTCATGAAGAGGGACAAAATTGGAGTTTCTTCATGAAGGGAAAGCATGTAGGGTTCCCTTTAGAGGTCATCTAGTATCAAGGAATGGGGAGTATAGGGACAGTGACAAAATGTTGCGTAACAGACATAGCCTCAACCAAGGAGAAAATTGAAATCTAAGGAACCTTGGACTGCCATAATATCGATACAAACAGTCTCACCTTCCAAGGTAATAGGTAACTCAGGAAGGATACCTAAAGGTTCACTAATGGCTCTATTAAAATAGAACAAATTATGAGTAACAAGCACAAGCCGAGGGGAGCCGAAAGCTTGCCAAGTGGTCGAAGATAAAATACTTGTAGAAGCACCTTCATCTACATTTGTGTGATGCACATTCTTACCATAAGCCTTCACAATGATTTGGAAAGGGGTGGAAGAAGGAAGAGCAGGTTCTGTCAGTATACTCCAATCAAAATAAATAGCCTCATTACTTGGATGGGGTTCAAAGGAAACAAATGAAATGCCCCCATGTGTAGAAGAATCTGAGGTAACATGAAGAACCTGAGTGGTATCAAGTTCACTCTCTAAAGTGAGAGTTGGATCGATCGAAGATGGAATCAATTCAAGCACTTAATCAACAAATAGTCCATAAACCTGAGTGATACATGTTTCACATTTCAATGGAAGAGTGAGATTGACTGTACTTGGATTTAGATCAATCACTTCGTCAACTGATAGTAGATGAGGAGAAAATTCACGGTAATTAGTTGGACGTTTTTGTCATGAAACAGTAACTTTTTCCAACAATTCTGAGGCTTCATCCATGTGAGGGAAAAGGTGACTATGATGCGTCCCTTTGCATAACCCATAAGGAAACCTAACTTTAAGATTCTTCCCCAGAATTTGAGAATCACGGGTTGACGGATCAACAGTAATTTGATGAGAATTATTTGACCATAATTCAAAAACCTTAGGAATACCAGGATAATTGATAAGGAAATGGTCACCCTTACAAATCTTGCAAGGGTATTTTGGCTTATGATGCATTGTATAAGTTCCCTCAACATTACCAATACTTATGGCCATGGTTGGTTGGTTGACTACTTTCTTATCTTGCTTCTTCTTCTTCTTCCATTTCTTCTTCTTCGTAATCACTTGGTTACTAGCATAAAGGATTTTACTAAGCAAAGAAGAAGAAGGTGAGGAAGACATGTTGGGTGAATAAGGTAAAGGATCAACAATAGGTTGGTGATGTTGAGATGGTGAACTCATTTTAGGTGGAAAACTTTGTTGGGCTGGTACAATTGGAGTATTTGGAATTAAAGAAGTTGAGAACAACCATATAGGTCAACCTACTATGAATCTGGGAAGTGACAATCTAGCCATATAAGGAGGACTGACATTTGCAAAATCATGAAAAGGGTTAGGATTCTCATTAAAGGAAGATATTTATCAGTAACTTCTAGCATTCTTTCCATTAGATTCAATCCAAATAATTTTTTATTATTAAAATTAAATAATATTCATAATCCACACCTAAGGTCTTGTCAAAAGTAAAAACAAACAAAGTAACACATGCTAAAAAATCTAGGAATTCAAACCATACAAACTCACCTTTCATAGAGATCAATATTTACTAGTTGGTGATGAAATCCAACGTCGCAGAGATCAAAGTGAATTTTTTTATAGATATGAGCATTTGGAACTAGTTACCTTGTCACCTTAGGTAGAGCCCTTGGATTATGGTCACTAAGTTTACCACCTACAACAATTTAACCTGGGGGTATAGCCATAGATTGGACGTACATGCAAGGGTAGAGTAACAAAGCTCAATCCCCTTGAAAGCTCCTCAACGTGTTTAATTTTAGGTTTAATTTCCGGTCACCCCAAGTACCTTTTGACGCAATTGTAATATGTGCAAATCGCTCTATCATAGCCAATGAAGTGGGTATGATCACCTCACTAGATCCAACATGATCGGGTGCTTAACTCATGTATAGGATGAGCTTCCCAGAGCGAACTGAAATAATTGTATTTATCTCCCTAACTCAAGATTCTATTGTCTATTTGTAGCTTTGGAAAGTTTACTTCCTTCCCTATTCCGAAGCCCTACTTAAGCTACTGTAGGTGACAAGAGCCCTAAAAAATATAAAATTCTAAGAAAAAATTTAATTAACATTGTATTATTAAGTTCTTATTTACTCAATAGGTGATCAAGCTGAAACTTATGATTTTATGACATGACTCGAAATCTTAATGCACTCTAAAATGCAATAGGAATTTCAAATTCAATGAAATTCTATTTAGACAAAATAAAGAGTTTCTTTGATTTTTCGAGAAATGAAATGAAAAAACTCATAACTTTTCCAATTTTCTAAGTCAACCAATTTCACTAGTTTGTAATGAAAATGCAGTCAACAAACTAATTTCCAAATTTCCCTAATCATCAAATAAGCCAAAATACTCTTTTTCTCTAATCAATAAAAACTTTCAAGAACACAAAAATCAATCAAGAGAGTTGGAGAAAAGACATATTCTCCTATGAATGCTTTGATTCAATGATAATATTAGTGCAATCACAAAAAAATTTCCAAGACGAAAGTAGCAATTCCTTTTATCAAGAAAAAATAATCACAATTCTTTCACAAAAGCACAAGGTCTCAAGAAATCGTAATCAACAATTCAAAGAGATTTTGACCACAAATAAGCAACAATTGAGACTTAACTAGTGTATTTGACAGAAAAAAATAAGAATATCATAATCAAAAGGACACTCTATCTTGTTTTGATCAATCAACAAATCAACGAGGTAAAACCCTAAGGAATTCTTTCAAAAAGACCTAATTTGCAAAAATCATCGATAAAGAAATCAACTGAGTTCAAAATAGACATATCCAAACAAATATAATGACACTTTCACGAAAACAAATTCAAGTCTAGCTTGAAGCCAAAAAAAAAATTCAAAAATTTTCAAGGCCTCCGTGGGTCTTCATTAGAAATCAAAGTCCATGCGCTCTGTTGCTACGAAAAAAGGGCGTACAGATGCACTCTATTAGCAAACAGAAACAACAGAGAGAGGAAAACCTAAGAAAAAATAAAAAATTCAAAGAATCAACCACTGAGATATGAAACGCCATTAATTTATGAAGACTTGGGTCTGGATAAATAGGAAAAATCAAAAAGCAAGACTAAGTAAAAAGAGGAGAACAAAGATCTTCCCCATTATGGTCACCAGTTTGTTACACTAGGCAATCCCTCTTGTGGACAAGAGTGATCGCCCTAGATCCTAAATGGAAACTAGAAACAATCATGATAATTGAACTTACTCTTTCCCTAAGTTGAACTTGTTCGAATTATAAGTAGTATAGCTAATGGATGAGCCTCTTATCTATTTCACAAAATGCCTAATGAAGGTACCTTTTTATGACTTGATGTGATTCTTCAATGCTTGATAAGCCCTACAAACATATACCATAAAAGGATCAAAATCACATGTGATATAATAATCCAAACAACTTAGCTTAATGATCAAGGAAATTAGGGACTGAATTTTCCTAAATAAAGATTATAAACAATTGCAAAAGATTCATCATTCACACAAGACAAAATCAATGGAAGAAAGTGTTCATTTGTATTAATCATAAAATATTAGGAGTCTTACAACCTTCACCTTGATGTCGTGAGGTCCCTCCAAAAGGCCTTCAATATATGCCTTATATGACAAGATTTCCAATCTCAAACAAACAACATAAGTTTTTTTTCTCTCAATTATGACCTCCTCAATCCCTCTACCCTCTAGTCATTTTATAGGCCAAGAGGAGGAAGTTTTAGATCCACGAGAGGAGGATGAGACTCCTTTATTGAGGAATTAGGTTACCATGAGAAAATGCATGCAGATGCATATTCTGAGGGTTATAGTTCAAATAGTCATCACCTGGAAGCTTTTAGTTGGGAAATATTTGACCAACTATGTTTCTAGAATGTACTTTTTATTTTTGCCTTCTAGAATTCACCTATGTGGGTTTATAGCGGTAGACAGAGCACAACTCTACATTGTTCTCAGGTCAATTTCAACGCATGTGCTGGAAAATCTAGAGAAAACGGCGCAGGTGAAACTTAACAAGGTGTGACAACTATTTGACTCAAATTTTTCATGTACTTCAACATATTTTGGATTGTTTTACTTCTGTGGGAGCTGGTTCAAACATGTTCACGGATGGTAAAAATATCCATAAACTATTAAATTGTCATGGCGACAAATTGGCATGTAACACTTAACAGCCTATGAAATGATAAAAGGGGCTCCTTCATATATCAGAGAAGAAGCATTCAAATCTACTTCTAAAGGAAAATAAAAGGAAGATCCTAAGGAATCAAGTTATGTATTAGATTAAGAAGAGGCGAAATTTGTAAAGAAACTCCAAGTAGGAACTGGAAGATTTAAAGGTAAGCTTCCTTTCAATTTTTTTTATCGTGGAAGAGTTGGTCATTGTGCTTCTAAATGTACATATAAAAAAAACCATGAGAAAGTGAAAATTTCTACAAAAGTAAATTTTAGAGGAAGATTTGAAAACAAGAAAAGTTTCTACATAAACTAAGATAGTGATGGTATTTCAAATGGTGAAGAGGGTGAGTCTAATCAATAATATCAATTACTTATGGCATTTGAAGGTAAATGTATTGATGAGTTCAATGTTGTTCTTATCGATGCTCTATAATAAAAATATATTCGCATTGAAGAAATAACTCAACTTAAAATTCATCAAATTAGCAAAAGAAGCACTGAAGAAACAAATTCTAGAAAAGGAGAGGCATAATGAAAAGGTAGGACTAGAAATCGTAACCCTAAGAAAGTAACTTGAGAAAAAAAAATGTCTAAACCTTATATCTTCTAAAGGATCTGAGACCCTAGAAGAAATCATCAAAGGACAACACTCTCCTCCAATAAAACTATGCCTTGGATACAATGGAGAATCATAAAAGACTATTAAAGCTTCTGAAATAGGTACAGGAAGCTATCTCAATGGAGTAAAGGGAGGTGGTCAACAAAATTTCAGCTCTCAGTAAAGGAATGAAGGATCAAAAGTCTCTTAGGTAACCTGCCCTTACCATAATGAAAAGAGAAATTATGCAAAAAGGTATTTTACTCACAGTAACTTCTACTTCAATGGTCAATGCTTCACTTGTCATAATTTTGGTCATAAGAATGCTCAATGTGTCACTTATAAAACTATCATGACTAGAGAAGAAAGGAAGCAAAAGAATGAGATTGAATTAAAGAAACACTCTTCCAGTACTTTCTCACCTCTCAAAGATCAAACAGAATGTTTGTTTTGAAATAACTTTGACCATAGAGAAACTGAATGCATAAGAAGAATGAGACCAAATCTTCAAAATGAACAAAAGGAAACAACATCTAAGGTATGGAAAAATAAAACCATAAAATCTGAAAATTGTGGTTCAACTTTGAATTCAAGAGATCAAGAAAATTTGTGGTTCATTAGCAGTGGATGCTCAACACATATGATAGTTGATAAAGATACGTTTGTGTCCTTTAATGAAATAAATAAAGAAATTAAAGAGCATAAGCTTTGGAAATAACTTGTTTTGCTAAAGGATAAGGTTAAATGTAGAAAATTTTATTTTTTCGATGGTTAAGACATAACTTGTTGAGTGTTAGTCAAATGTGTGACCAAGGACATGAGGTTGTTTTCAGATCAAAGAATTGTCTGGTATGAAATCTAGATAGAGGTAAGATCATAATAAAAGGAACAAGAACTATAGGTAATGTATATGTCTTAGAAGGCGAATAAGAGAATTTTTAATTGAGAAAATAAGAAGAAATATGGCTTTGGCACAAAAAATTGGGACATCTAAGCTTCACTCAGTTACACAAGTCAAGCAAAATGGAAGCAGTACATGACTTTCCTAAAATCTCTCTGCTAGAAAACAATAGATGTAAAGCATGTCAATTCGGTAAGCAAACCAAAGTTTAATTTAATGCTAAAGAATGTACATCAAGTAAGCCACTGGAACTTATACATACTGATTTGTGTGGTCCTATGAGAAATAATTCTCCTCAAGGTGAATAATACTTCATGTTATTCATTGATGATTTTACTATATTGTGTTGATTTAGCTTATTGAAACATAAAGATGAAGCATTTGATAAATTTAAGGTCTTCAAGCCTCTAGTAGAAAATGAGTTAGACTTGAAAATAAAATTTCTTAGATCTGATAGACGAGGAGATTTTATATCAGATGAGTTTTTAAACTTTTGTGAAAAACATGGTATGAAGAGGAAAATTTCTATAGCTGAAACTCCTCAACAAAATGCAGTGGTAGAAAGAATGAACAAAACAATCCAAAAAATGGCATGTTCTATGATTGATCAGTTTGGAACACCTCATACCTTCTGGGGAGAAGCAGCACATACAATCATTAATATCATCAACAAAGCTCATATTAATGTAAATAGTGGTAAAGCTTCTTATGAACTATGGTTTGGTAAGCCTCCAACTATGAAACATTTCAGATTTTTTGGAAGCAATTGTTACATAAAATATAATGATGATAAAATTGAAAAGTTTGAATCTAGAGCTGATGAAAGAATTATTCTTGGATGCTCCTCTAGAAGCAAATGATATAAATGCTATAATAAAAGGATTCAAAATATTATTGAATGCATTGATGTTGTAATTGATGAAGCATCCACAAGTACTAAAAGGAAGCACCAGAATATGATGAACTTGTTCCTACAACAAGCCAAAATGAAGTAGGAGAGGGAATTAATAAAGCACCAGAATAAGGAATTGAAAGCACAGAAGAATTAGAAATGAATCCTTCAAGGTATGTTCAGAGAAATCATCTTGAATATCAAATTCTAGGTGAAGAGGAAGCTCTAGTACAAACTAGAACAACTTTTGTTGCGACTTCCAAATACCTAGCCTTACTATCCACTATTGAACCTGAAAATGTAAATCAAGCAAGAAAATATGAATATTGGGTTAAGGTAATGAATGAATAACTTGGTAAAATAGAAAATAGCCATGCATGGGAACTAGTACCATGACCTCATTATAAAAATTGTGTTGGGACAAAATGCGTATTAAAAATGAACTAAATGAAAATTGAGACATAATTAAAAAAAATGCAAGAATTGTATGCAAAGGCTATGCTGAACAAGGAGGAATATACTTTGAAGAAACATTTCAACCCATAGCCAGACTTGAAGCCATAAGAATTTTCCTTGCATTTTCAAGATTTCATAACCTTAGTATATCAAATGGATGACAAATATGCATTTCTAAATTGAGATATAGAATAAGAAGTTTATATTGAACAACCTAAAGGGTTCATTCTAGGAAATGATAAAAGTATTGTCTTCAAACTTAATAAGGCTCTATATGGGCTAAAACAAGCCCCACATCTGTGGTATTATTGTCTTGATAGGTACATTAAACAATAAGGCTTTACCAAGGGGTTTGCAAATAACAATCTAAATTTAAATATGGATGAAGATAACCTTTTTATAGTTGTTGATTACATTGATGGAATCATATTTTGAAGCAATGAAAAATCTATGAGCCAACTATTTGCTTCAGTTATGAAGTAAGAATTTGAAATGTCCTTAATTGGTGATCTAACATACTTTCTTGGTCTTCAACATCAACAAGAAAAGAATGGTATCTTTCTGTCACAAACCAAGTACCTCAAACATATTTTGAAGAAATATTGAATGGAAGACTACAAGCATGTATGCACACATATGGTAACATGATGTAGTATTAGTTCACACGATGCTTCTCCTTTAGTAAACCAACCATAATACATATCTATCATCAATATATTACTCTACCTTACAAGCACAAGACTAGATATTATGCGTGTAATTCGGATCTTTGGACGATTTCAAACAAACTCTAAACAGATGTAGCTCCATGCAATCAAGAGAATATTCAAATACTTACAAGGAAGTCAAGATTTTGGCCTATGGTATCCCAAAGGTGAATATTTTGAACTTAATGCATACACAGATGTTGATTGGGTAGGTAATATTGATGTTTGGAAGAGTACTAGTGGAGGAGCATTTTATTTCGGACTTTTCTTAGTATCATAGTTCATGGAAAAGAAAAGCTCTATAGGTTTATCTACTGTTGAGGCCTAATATGTTTTTGTTTCATCTTGCTGCACTCAACTTATATGGATGATGCAAACATTGCAAGACATTCAAATCACTTTTCCTCAAACTATACCTATTATGTGTGACAATACTAGTGCCATAAGTGTTCCTAAAAATATTGACATGCACTCAAAAATCAAACACATTCCAATCAAATATAAATTTTTGAGAGAACGGGTGCTTGAACAAAAGGTCAAACTAAAATATGTTCCCTCAAAGGAACAAGTTGTGGATATATTTACAAAGCCACTTCCATGCGATTGCCTTGAATATCTTAGTAAGAAACTAGGAGTGGCCTCTACCACATCACTTTGTTAATTATTCTGGTAGATATTTTGTGCTCAGGGGGAGACGAGACTGAAATTATGATAGTGTACTTTCTATATGCTGACCACATGAGTGACAATCACGTATATATGTGAGTTTGGTTCTAGAGAGTAGTATATGTTTCTCTATGAAGAAGAAACTATCGAACAGACTCAAGGAGAGGTTCTAGTATATTTTAGTTAGTGTTTTTCTAGCCCTCTACTTTTTATGTTGACTGGTTACAGTCTATTGTTGCCCAAATTAAATTTAGAATTAATATTGGCTTATGATGGTTGCTATATGACATTGCTTCTTTGATTGTATTACTAATTGATGAATTTTCTCTGATGAATTTACTATGAATATGATCAGTCCCCACATTGAACGAATGACATGGGTTCATGGGGAGCATTTGTTATATTTCTAATAGTTCATTATTGGCATTATGAATTCTTGAGCATTCCTTGTGTTAGTGTCAGTCTTTACAGCCTTCCTCCAGTGATCAAATGTGCTCTTACATAGTGATTTTGAAGTGTCAAGGTCAAATTTTGTCATTTCAGTGAGTCTTCAAGCAAAATTTGGTCACTAGGCATTAGGTCTAGGGTTTGCTTTCACTCCTTCTAAAGTTGTCCAAATGGTTGTCCATGTCATCATTCAGCTGAGCCTATCATCATTCATAGGGTTTTCATTATCATTTCAAATTCCATTGGGTCATTTCACACCTTGTTCATGCTTCAGTTGTGCCTTGGCAAGTTCATTTCCCTCTCCTAGGGTTTTGAAGCCAGTTTCTCTTGGATGGTCAGATCAACGGCAAAAAATTTTTCCTGATGTTCATACACCTTCCCCTATCCTTAAATTACCATATCATACACTTCCCAACACTCAGATCCCCCAAAATCCTCATTTTTGCACAAACCCTAGTTTCTAGCTACAACCTGGCAATTTTTTAGGTTTGGCCTGTGATTTGCCCTTTTGGACCCCTTCCCCTCACTCGATCTCTAATATTCCACTTTCCCCTGCTGCCTAACATCCCTCCCTACTCCCAAAAATTTCCCCAAGAATTTAGAAGCCCCCTATCCCCTTCATTTCGCTTCATTTCAATCGAATTCCTTGTTTCACACATCAGGGCAAGTTTCACTCAAATGATGTTTCAGAGAAGTAAGAGATGCATTTTGGGAAACAGAGAGAGGTTTTTGTCCAAAACATGCCAAGGAAGAAAAACCTCCTTCACTTTTTACACAGGTGTCATGGTTTGAGAGAAATGTCAAGAATACCGTTGCCTCAGGAGAATCAAAGGCAACTCTGAAGTGACCCTGGGAAAATCACGTTTTCGCCTAGCTTGGTTGGCCAAATGACTTTATTGATGGGTAAAATGATAACTAGACACAAATATCTTTCCAATGAGCTATCATGAGCTCAATTTGGGGTTGAGGAAGGCATTCAAACGTTGACTGCAACAACACTCTTCCTTGAGGCAGCCTCATTAGGCACTTTTTGACCAGTCTTGGGAGATTTTATTTTTGACAGGCCAAATCAACTCCAAATTGAAAAATTCTAGTTGGGTTGGAAAGTAGACTCAAATACCTTTCCAACGAGCTATCCTGCACCTAATTATGACACAAGGAAGGCCTCCAAAAGCCTCCTGCAAGTGCACGGATTTCTGGGCAGTGCGCGGCTCTGAGAGGGCAATTTTTCTAAAGGAAATTACACGTGCGCGGACATCTGGGTGGT
>APFE030732452.1:0-49794 GCA_000404065.3 Pinus taeda | reverse complement strand
TGTTGATGGTGTGTTCTCTACATGTTATTGTAAGTTTGTTTATGTATTCCACATCTCTCTTTTGCTTCTATTTGGACAGATGAAGTGGTAAAGTTTGAATACATGCTTTGACATGCTCAGCTTTTTAGTTTGTTCAAAATTTATGTTTTCTGCTATCTAGAGAGGATTCAAATGGTTGTTTGCCCTCTTTAGCTCCTTCTCTATCATCCCTGATCATCCATCTCAGATTAAGGCATCAGCGCTTACTCCTACCTTGCCCCAAAGATCCCCCTGCAAAAACTGTGCTCAATCCCTGCACCCTGAATTGCATTCTCTCCAATTGCCACCAAAAAACCAAAAATCTTTAAATCAATCCCCCTTATCAGTTTACTAGCCTAAAATCCTTGTTCCTAATTGGTCAACTCATCCTATTGACAAAATCCAACGAGTTTTGACCCGAGAGAGTTTTGACCCGAGAGAGCCTTCTCATACCTCGTAGGGCTAGCTACGAGGTGAAATGGTTTGATGTAGCCTTGAGAGTTTGTCTATCTCAGCCTAGGTGAATTCCAAGCGCTAACACCTTGTTTCATATCGATGATTATATTGCTGCTATCAGATGATCATAGTACAAATTATTATATGGATAATGATGGTTTTTAATGACTATCATGGTCTTGCTACCTCCCTATTGAGGTCTTTGGTTTCAATTTCAAATGTCATATTTTTATCTTGATATAAAAGTCATATAAATACCCATGATATAAAATTGTAATATTCATTCAAGTTAGCTATGTATGTAATCCATTTGTTTTGGGAACTTGATGTAATATTGAGTCAAATATGTAACCCCACTGTGTTTGGTAATTGATGTCAACATGAGTCCTTAATGATAGGAAAATCCTTATTTAGCTGAGTCATAAAATCATGTACTTCTTTTTATATCTTCTAGAACTTTCAGCATATGCTCAAGCAAAGCATGGTAAGTTCTCATATTCAGGAGCATTAGATCTATGAAGTCTTCATTCAACATTGCTCAGCCCTTTGTCCTTGATGTTAAAGGGGAAGAGAAGCTTGGTGTTTGAAGAATTCTTGGTGAATTGGGAAAGAATATTGACATGTATACAAATGTGTTTATAAGTATTTATAGGTGGTGGTAACCAAACACCAAAGTGGTTTCCATCAAGTCCAAAGGGGGGGATTGTTAGAATTATGACTAATGTATTGTCCTTGAGGGCAACCTACTTGATAAAAATGTCAACATGATGGTAGCAGGGTGGGTATATAGGCTAGTAAAGATGTGAAAAAGAGATTTGACAAGGAATATCAATTCAGAGACAGAAGGAATGATAAAGGTAAAGTGTAGGAAAATATACGTGGGTCCTGTGAAAAAGGACTGCGTACATACACAGGTATGGTGAAGCAAAGTCGCATATAGTTTTTGCACCATATTATTCTCAATACCATGGGTGTTTACCATGGTATTGGACCATAGTAATGAGTGCGAAAATGGATATTTAGTCCCATCAAAGAATACCATCAGCATAACTACAGGATTGGCCTAAGGTATTGGATAAGGCCTAAGCTACATAAGGAGATGGAGATCAAAGTGCTATGTGTGCAAGTTATGGGTTTTTAATGAATGGTTTGATTTGAAATAGGTGTGAACCAAGGAGCATGAAGGAGGTTCAAATTTAATAGATCTGAAAACATTGTATTGACTAATAAACATACTTTCTTGATCCTTTATGATTATGACTAACAATGATAAATTTTTGATGGTAATGATATTCTGACATGAACATGTAATAATAAGGGTTGAGAAATATGTTTTTTTGTTGCAACAAAGGAATGATTTTGTAATTATATATATGTACACAGGTTTTCCTCAGAAAGGTCAAGTAAATACATGGATCTACTTTAGGGGTATCACTTATATATTATGAAAAATTTAAAAATATGTAAGCATTTGTGAAATATTAAAAGCACGTACATACGTGGGTTCTATTTATAAAATTCATGTACAACTTCTAGGACTTTGAAGAACGAACTATTAATTATGGTTGATGAGTTCATATATGTTCTTTGTTGTCTGCTAATGACGCCTCTCTCATAATGATATGTGTTTGACATTGTTGGTTGGGTTGAGTTAATTATGTAATGTGTTATCACTAAGAAGTTTTCACTAGAAGTTATCAAAAGAACGAGTCATCCGAGGTAACCACAAACCAATCTTTTAGGCTTAGGCTCTAGCAAACCTAAGTTTAGAGAGGGCTCTCTCTTTATAATTTAGCTTTGTTTTTGTTGGATTTTAGGCTAATTCTTAGTGTTCATGGGGTTTTGTTTTGAATTGAAGGTTGGGTGGTGGAATTCTTGGAGCAGATGGATAGAGCTAGGTATTCAAGCCATTGGGCTATGGAGTCAATAAATGGATAGCATAACTGGACCAAATAATTAAAGGGAATGTTCATAGGGTAGGCTAGCAAAGCAAAAGGAAAATATTTAGGCCTAATGGGTGAAGTGATTCTAACTAGGGTGAAAGGGCACTTAAGAATCCTTGGACCGGAATCAGAATGAAAAACAGAGGGTGATCATGAACAAAGGGAAATTAAGAATCCTTTGCTATAGAATAGAGGAGAAACTACGAAAGCTAAGAAGTAGTTAAGAATTCCCTAGCTAAGATAGTTTAGGAGAAAACATTTAGAATGTAAAATAGTTAAGACAGAGTGCATTTAAAAAGTTTCTGAAATATCATTCCATGCTATACATTTAGATTTTAGAGATATAAATAAAATTATGGAAAAAACATAAGGAAAGACAATATTGAACATGAGAGAATACTTATTTGTATTTCTCCTTACACAAGAATCCTATAAAATATCTGATCTTTATTCCTTGATCCAGCAAGCCAATCCAGTCATCGATACAATAGAAATTTGATTTGAGAGAAAAAGTCTATAGAAATGTCTTGGAATCCACCCCACATACTTCAAAATGTGAAGTATTTATACAAAAAATTATTAAAAAATATCTCATAACAATTTGGGATTTAATCTAGGGAATAAAATATCTTCATGCATGAAGATAGAGACAGATGTAGAACTGTTTCTTGTTGTCCATTTTATTTTAGTGTTGTTGGTTGTTTTTGTTGAGTTATGACCTATTTAAGTTGGCTGATAGTTGTGGTATTCTACGCTAGAATCTTCTTTACTTTGGTCTTTCATTGATACTCTTTGACTTTGTTACTTTTTGGCCCTGTTGATCTGTCTTTTACCTATTTCACCTGGCTGCCTTCAGATTTACTGTGGTAACTTTTTGATGTAAAAATTTCATAGTAAATTTGTCATTTCTTCCCACCATTTTGCATTACGCAATCTCATTTTCAACATTCTTCTATACATTTCATCTACCTTTGTGTATTTTGCAAATTTGGGTTTGGTGAGAAACAAATGTTTCACCTCATGTTCTAGGAAAAATAGGTTCTCTAATGTATCATATAATATTTTGCCTATTGGCAGGGCTTTAATGGTCGAAGAGTTGGCTTGCTCCTTGGCCAATCTCTTGAGTCTATCACTATAGTCCAATTGGGTCATGAGTTTGTCATTGATGACCATAGGATTAGGAAGGCCTTTGTCCCTCAAAATTTGAAATTTAGACATAAACCTGTCAATGGCTACCTACATGTTATGGCACTTCTCTTCTAAGTTGAGAATGAGGTTTCTTTTCGAAAGAACCCTTTTAATATCTAGAATGGCTCTAGTCCTATCCTCGTTTCCAAGCTCATGGATCTCATATCTGTTCTTACTGTTTAGGAAGTGGATGAGTAGATTTGCATCCTCAGGTTTGCCTCCTAATTCTTCCCTTACTTTTTAGATGGCATCAGTGGCTACCTTCACCAATTTAGTTTGTTCAGATATAACTTGGATTGATGACCAAATATCATTGACAAAGTCAATGATATTGGCCCAAAGCATCTCTTTAGTCTATCCTAATGGCTTCTGCAATGCAAATCTTTCTCTAGGACTTTGATTTTCTCACCCATTCTTTGGGATTTCTGTGTTTCTTCTCTTTCCTGAATTTGGGAAAGTTTTCAATCAGTTTCCAAACTTGCCACTTTCTACATTAACCTTTTGAGATTTGTAGCTTGGATGGACATCTCCTCCATGGATTTTTCCAATTTTGCTATTTTTTCAGTTGTTGTAGTGGGCTCATTTGTAATAGGCAGTGCTGTGGCAGGTGGAGCTGTAGGTGCCAATGATGCTGCCATTGTGGATGGAACTGTTTTTGATACTATGGGGATGATATTTCTGGAAGTTGTGGCCATGTCACTTTGCTTGGACTGAATCGAAGTGTCCAAATCCTTCTCTATTTCTTTAAGCTGGTCATTTAGCTTCAAGACTAAGTCCATAAGCTCTTCATGTCCTTGTTGTGCTTCTAGGACTTCCATTGTTTGAGGGTGATGCAACTGGGGAATTTTGAGCTACTTCTTTAGTGCAACAATGTCATCATTCTTATTTTTAATTATTTTTTACGTTTCTTTCACATCCTTGGGATCATGTCCCAATTCTATTACTAAGTCCTCTAATGACTTGATTCTTGTATCTTTGGCCTGTGAGGAGGCCTTCTCCAACTGAGACTGCACTGACATATTGTTTAAAGACTTCTGCAATTGGTGGGCTGCTATGGATTTCCCTGTCAATGTAGAATAAATCATATCACATGTTTTCTTATGCAGCTCAATCTGGTCAATGGGATGAATATCCCTTACTAGTACTTCAAAATCCACCCTTTTAAAATCTATTTTTATCCCTAGCTGCCGAGTGGTTGGCTTGATGAAGGTGATTTGCATCTTCCCCTATTTGACATCAAAGGCAGACATAAGCCTTGTTTCATTTGTAGGGGTCATATTCAGATATTGTGCATAGATTTTGGCTTTCAGCCTCTCATTTCTAGCCTTTAATTCTTTGTATCTCTCTTGATATCTTGGTCTTTATCTACTTGCATTCTAAAAGAGTATACCTCAAAACTTTATTGTCTTTCCAACATCTGAGTGTGTGATGGGGAAGGTTCTAGGATGCCTCTAGATGGAGTGGCAAGCCTTCTCCCATCTCTTTCTATGCTTCTAACCTCAGTTGTCTCCTCTGTATATTCATGTTCAAAGACAGGATTGACTCTTTGTCTCTTAGCCTGGCTTTTCTCTGCATGGGCTTGTGATGTTTCTCTTTTTGAAGTAGTGGCCACTTACCTATTTCACTTGAGTCTTTTCTCCTCATTTAGAGGAGTCTTTAGAACTGGAGGGGTACTCATGGTGGTTTTTGGTTTATCTGATTTCTTTGGTATGGATGTTTGATCTGGAACCTATGATAGGTCTAGTACTTCTGATTCCTTTGGCACCTGTGATTCTTCTGGCACTTGTGATTCCTCTGGCACCTGTAGGAAAGAACCCTCATCAGGATATTTCTGTAGGTCAATGAGTGCATTCTCAATGTCTACTTTGGTGGTGTCCTGATCTATTAAGGTCCCTTCTACCCATTCTAATTAGTTTGCAAAGGCTTTAATTTCAGGAATGGGGTGATGAATGAAAGGTGCTATATTGACCTTTTGTCTCCTCTTGGTTATGAATTCCAAAGGTTCACATCTCGAGGTAAATATTTTCTAGAATTTCATGCTCGCAATATTAAATCTGCTTCATGGCCTACTTCCCTTGAGTTACATATGAAGGGGCCTAATTGGTCTTTGATTTTGAAGTTTGCCTTCTTATTGGCATTAACAAAATTTGTTTCATCTACATTGATAATATGCCTGTAGTACTCTAAAGAAAATAACCTCATTGGGAGGTATTTGGGGAGTTTTTATGGTGCTAGCATGCAACCATAGATTCTGATTTCTGTATGGTTTTGGTACAAGTACCAATCACCTACCTTGAACTGTTTTGACAATTGTAGGACCTTTTTTATGTCTGAACTGATTCCTGGAGGAGGGATTCCTATTAGCATTGTCACAATTGGATGCACAAATAGGCCGATAAAGTCAACATATGAATATGAAGAGTGAAATTTGCAGAAAAATGTAGTCTAGAAAATGATTGATCTGGGCTGACCTTTTGTATCAAGCTTCTACAGGTTGAATGGAAGCTTGTCTAACTAGAAATATAGAAAAATGTGGTACAAAATAGAGGAGTATTTGAAGACTCTCTCATTTCTCAGTCTGAGAAACTGGTCATGCATCCTATCAGCTATAAATTTGGCATAGTCATAGATAACAACAGGAGGCTATCCTAGAGTGTATATCGACATGAAGGCTAGAATAATCTCAGTGATATATTCACTGGTGGTATAACCGAGGACTCTAGATATCATATCTACAATACTTCTGCCCCAAGGAGAAAATAAAGCTACTACATATGGTGGGGGTTCTTAGGTGGTATACTTCTCTTCTAAGAAGAAGTTTTGGATTATTTGGGCCAATCTTGTAGGGCTGAGCTTGGGAAATAAATCCAACATATCTCCAATGGAGAGGGGACTCAAATTTTGGCTAGGATGGAGTTGTAGAATCTCATTTATAGATTCAGTAGTAATGGTGAACAATATGGTTTGGCTTGGGGACATGACTACTATTTGAATAGGAATATAATTGGCATGATGATAATGGACAATTTCTAGGAAAATGTGGACTTCTGTGAATTGGTACTTGGGAAAATTGGACTCCCACAGACCGATTTTATCAGCCCGGTTCAAGTATCTATTCCTATTTTCGCATTGTAGTTTGAGTGGGGATTCATGGATAGTGGTTTCCTTTATCTAGAAATCCCTATCAGCCAGGGGAAGGTGGTCCAGTCTAAGTGGGGTGTAGAGATGGGTCTCACATCCATGGCAATTGGGGCAACCGTTCTCAGTTCTTGTGGATTTCAGACTGAGGGAGGCAATTTTCAATCTTTTAGGGCGATGGTGGTTCAATAAAGAGTAAGCTTAAGTTGCTTAAGTTTTTTCAATTAATTTGTTACTTTAACTAATAAAACTTAGTAATTGGTTTCAAAATTGATAGGGTTTCCAATGAATTATGGCTTATACACCTATAATTTAAGGAAAATTAGCTCTGAACAGGGCGGCAAGCAACTGCCAACAGTTGAAAAGGCTTTGTGTAGGACGAAAAGTGAACTGGGTGCTCTGTGGCATCTTTAGGGTGAAATTGGATGTAGGTTGACAACTTCAACGTTCGCAGGTGTGTGCATGGAGGTTTATAGTTGAAAAAACGATAAAAACAAATGATTTGGGGCTTTTTGGCTTTATGCGCAAAAGTCAATTTTGGCGGGTACGGGTGAAGAGTGGTCATTTCGTCATGTAGTGGGGTGAATAGTAACCACTTTGTTGTGTAGCGGGTGGGCGCTTAATGGTTTCCATCACACCTCTTTTGGGTGCTCATTGGTATTGGCAGGAGGCTGCTCGATTGCATACATTAACGACACTTAGCATTGGGGGGCCAGTGGAAAACCACTTTATTAGGCAGGTATTGTTCGGACGTTGGGTCTACCCGATATGGATGAGGGGCATCTGATGTGAAGGAAGATGATCGCATGGTGGTCGAGTGGGGAAATTGCACAGAGGCTAGTGGAGGGCCCGACAAGTGATTAAGTGCTACAGTTTTTCAGTTAATGAAGGATTAAAGCGGAGTTGAGGCGTTAGGATCATTAGGGACAAGTTTAAACAAGGGATTATCTAACTTAATCACAAATCAATTAGTTAGTGGGTTTTTGGGGTTTGAGTGAAATTATAGTTTATATTTTAAACTAGGGTATAGGGCTAGTTCATATGTAGGAGTTAAATATATATGGGGAAAAAGGGTTTTTCTTTGCAGGATTTAATAAATAAAATTAGTAATTAATAAAATGAGTGGAAAGGGGCACCATACCCTAAGTAAATGTTTTTCATGATTTTGAATGATTTTTCACATGTTAACATCAAACTTAGGATAATGTGTGTTTCAGTGGGTTTTTTTTGGGAAAAAGAGGTTTTACATGGGGGTGATTGCTTTTCCTAGGTAAATAGTGTTTAACCTAAAAAAAAATGGTTTTATTATGGAAATGAGGGGAAATGAAGGGGGATGAATGAACTACAAGGGGGGTGTTATCGGGAAATCTAGTGTCCATTCAGAGTTGCTAGTCCAACTAAGATGGGTATCTATCTTAGAAACAAACAAACTAAAGTTACTTACATTTTCCTTTATGAGAAGTAGATGAGAGAGAAGCAGAGAGTACCAACCTCAGTCTTTCGCTTGGCTCCTTGCTTGTTTCCTCTCTCATCTGATAGATCTTTGCCATTCCTCCCTTGATTTCCCCGCTTCAAAGAGCACCTGTAAAGTCAAAGCAACATAATACCATCAAAGTATAGATATCTACAATCATAAACAATATAGGACCAGATATATATTGACCACACAAATGCATATATCAAATTAGACATACAAGAATGTGGAGGAAAACTCAAATAGCTTTATTGATAGAAAGAGTAGAAGAGAGGATTACAACCACTTAATCTGACCCAACGTCATCCTCCCAACATGAAATCCCTTCTTCACCTCGTGAAAAGCTTAGATCACCCAACACTATGATGTTCCACAAAGAAACCAATAGCACTTCCTTACAAAAATACAAGATTCCAGCCTCTAGATCTCTGAGATGAGGGACCCATATATAGATGTTTGCAGGTGGGTGAGTCAGCTTCTGGGATTTTGATTAGTGTCATTTCTCTGATAGTTCTCAATTCCACTTGGACATTTGATGATCTCTTACTCATATCTGGGCAAATTCAGAGAGGCAAGTGTCACAAGAGAAGTTTCTGGATGATTCCATGATCATCCACTTTGCAAACTGTCTCTGCCATTTGTCTACTCTCGCCCATCGCACCCTACAGAAGGGCTTTTGAG
The DNA here is from genome assembly GCA_000404065.3 of Pinus taeda. Taxonomy (NCBI): domain Eukaryota; kingdom Viridiplantae; phylum Streptophyta; class Pinopsida; order Pinales; family Pinaceae; genus Pinus; species Pinus taeda. The sequence continues at coordinate 40,896 of APFE030732452.1, read as the reverse complement.
TATGCATCACACTTTTTTCATGTGGAAGGTGAGATGCATCACACCCTTAGCACTGAGCAGTCTGTATGGTCCAGTGACAAGACTTTAACTTGGTTTTTGGTCACAGTTTGCAGCTTAGTTCAGGGATTTATGCTGAGCTAATGATAGTCAATAAATAAAAAGCATAGGGGCTGATCTAATGAGGTTACTTGAGTCACCACAATGGAAATTAGGATGTTTGCAAATTAATTGTTCAGTTTATAAACAAAACCCAGAGATGGACTGAAGCAACATTGATCTACTTTGCAGTTGCATCGCAAAAGAAGTTCAAAGGCTAGCTGGCTTGACTTCAGGCTCTGTCTGTAGTTTATAAAGCAAAAAAATATAAACAAGCAAGCAAGCTATTTTCTCCCTAGTGGAATTGCCATTTTGTTATCGGGAAATCTAGTGTCCACTCAGAGCTGCTAGTCCCACTAAGACGGGTAGCTATCTTAGAAACAAACAAACTAAAGTTACTCATGTTTTCCTTTATGAGAAGTAGATGAGAGAGAAGTAGAGAGTACCAACCTCAATATTTCGCTTGGCTCCTTTATTGTTTCCTCTCTCCTTTGACAGATCTTTGCCACTCCTCCCTTGCTTGTGTCGCTTCAAAGAGCACCTGTAAAGTCAAAGCCACATAATACTATCAAAGCACAAAGATCTACAATCATAAACAATATAGGACCAAATATATATTTACCACACAAATGCATATATAAAATAACACATACGATAATGTGGAGGAAACCTCAGATAGCTTTATTGGTAGAAAGAGTAGAAGAGAGGATTACAATCCATTGATCCAACCCAGTGTCATCCTCCCAGCATGAAAGCCCTTCTTCACCTCATGAAAAGCTTAGATCACCCAACACTATGATGTTCCATAAAGAAACCAATAGCACTTATTTACAAAATACAAGGTTCCAGCCTTTGGATCTCTGAGATGAGGGATCCATATATAGATGTTTGCAGGTGGGTGAGTCATCTTCTAGGATTTTGATTAGTGTCATTTCTCTGATATTTCTCAATTCCACTTGGAGATTTCATGAACTCTTACTCATCCCTGGGCGAGTTCAAAGAGGCAAGTGTCAGAGAAGTTTTTGGAATATTCCATGATCATCCACCTTGCGAACTGTCTCTGTCATTTGTCTACTCTTTCCCATCACACCGTACAAAAGGTCTTTCAATATGCATTGCACCTTTCGCATGTGCCAGGTGAGATGCATCGCACCCTTAGCACTGAGCAGTCTGCATGTTCCAGTTTTGACCAGTTCTGAGTATTTTTTCATGGAGAACTTCTCGGAGATGATGTAATTAGCTAACTTTCTTCCTTTAGGGTGTGAAAAAACACTTTTAGGGACTCAGAAGCCCTTGGTTTATGGACATATGTGATTGGGGTTGCAGTGCCCAAATATGTCTATAACAGGGGGGATTAATTTTTATGAGGGGGTTTTAGTACTTATTGCCTATAAGTCATTGAGCTGAGGATCTGGTCCCTCCAAAATTCAGAGAAATGCTCTGAGCCTCTTTGACTTAAGGGTTTTTGAGCACTATGAACTTTATTTATGGAAAATTAGTAAAGTAAAAGGGGTGAAATAAATGGGGGAAGTTAATTAATTAATTTTGTAAATCATTTTTATGCTTGATTGTTTATTGATATCTGGAAATTTTATGACAAGAATAATAAATATTCTTTTGTCTAATCAATCATCATACCTTTGCAACCTTTCTTCTACTTACCCATCTACTCATCCTACCATTTTTACTTCTCTTTATTAGGGTGCATTTGAGCTAGCAAACCCTTATCAAACATTTTTCTTTCTCTTTACAATAGTGAACTAACTAAATCTAACCTTATTACATCCAAGGGCTCAGGTTAAACAATTGAGCTCATTTTATTTACTCTACCTATCTAATTATCTACCAAGGTTACACTATACGGCTAGATTTTTATTCTCTATCTATCAACATGAAATTTAAAGCATGGCATAATCAAGATTAAATAGTTTGATTACCATGGATTTTTGCAAGGATTACAAGCTGCACACAATCATTTATTCTTCACAAAAGTAAATAGTAGTGGCATTTTGGCTTGCTCAGTTTCATGGTTTTTTTCCTTTTCTTACGGTTCATATTTTTCATATTTTTTGACCTTTTTATTCTTTTTGTCATTTGATTATTCTTTTAGGACATACCCTCTTTACATTTTTTAATTTATCAATATGGAAAACATTTGCAAAAAGCAAATATATGTACATGTTGTTAGAAAATTATATATTACGGAGCAATGGAACAAATAAAATATTGCAGAAATATAAACATAGAAAACACATAAAACAAGAGAGACATAGATATACGTGGTTCACCCAATTTGGGCTATGTCCACGGAGAAACAACCAGTCCTTCCTTTTATATTATCCTGCAAACTAAAGAGATACAACCAACAACAAATCCGCTGTAACACCCTCTTCACTCTCAATCTCCTCTCTCTTTCTCACTCAAAATATAGATCTACGTAGATGCAATAAAATTCCCTCATATATAGTGAGGGTTTTCCTTCTAGGGCAAAAAAAATCTAAATTAAACATAACTTCTACCGTCAGATCTCCGCCTAATGAACGACCCATATTGACTAGAAATTAATATACTTTTTACAAGGCAATTTTACATCTATTCTTAGCTTTGGGGGTGTTGCCCCCAAAACCCCCTGCCAAGGGGGGCTCCCCAAAGGTCATAGCCACCCCCCGTAGACCCCCCTTGCAACGAATATTTTTCAGGTAGCGTTGCCACCCCATTTCAAACTGGGGTCCAATGTGGTGATACCTTTGAATACAGAAGATAATCAAGCTCCACACCCAACAATCTCCCACTTGGAGACTAATTATAGCAACTCCATCACTGCTTCATTTACTAGACAATGACTCCTCTTTGGACTTGGTTGTTTCTCATCTTCTTCATCATACTTGAAGACCAATTAAAACTGAGCATATTCTCAGTTTCCCCCTGGTTACAACTTTTGTTAGCATATCTGCAGGATTCTGGCTAGTGTGTATCTTTTTCAGCTTCAAATCTCCATCTTCCAACATTGATCGTATGAAATGGTATTTGAGCTATATGTGTTTAGTCCTAGAATGAAATGCTGAGTTCTTTGCAAGATAAATGGCACTTTGGCTATCACTGTATAACGTGCCCATATGATGCTCCTTACCCAATTCACCCATAAACCTTTGTAACCAAATCATTTATTTACTAGCCTTTGTAGGAGCAACATACTCTTCTTATGTTGTTGAAAGTGAAACAACACTTTGGATTTTTGAAACCCAACTAACAGTTGTTCCACCTACAGTAAATACATATCCTGTAGTGCTCCTCCTATTATCTTTTTCACTTGCCATATCTACATCAACATATCCCTGTAGAGAAATGTTTGAACCACCAAAGCATAATGCTTGATTTGTGGTACCTTTCAAATATCTGAGAATCAATTTCACTGCCATGCAATGTTCCTTTCCTGGATTGTTCATGTACCTACTTACAACTCCCATTGCATGTGCAATATCAAGCCTTGTGTAGACCATTTCATACATTAAGCTTCCAACTACTGATGCATATAGAACTTTAGACATATAATCTATGTCTTCTTGGGTCTTTGGGCACATTTGCTTACTAAGTTTAAAATGGCTAGAAAAAGGTGTACTAACTGGTTTATCATTGTGTGTATTAAATCTTTTCAGCACCTTTTGTATGTACTCATTCTGAGACAATGTTAGTTTGCGATTTTTCCTGTCTCTAGTTATTCTCATACCAAGGATTTGTTTTGTAGCTCCCAAATCCTTCGTTGCAAATGAATTTGCCAATTTTCTTTTGAGCACATTTATTTCCTACATGTTAGACCCTACAACAAGTATGTCGTCTACATACAATAACAATATAATATAGCTGCCATCATTTTGCTTTTTCAAATAAACACAATGATCAGAGTGACATCTAGTATAACCTTGTTCAGGCATAAACTTGTAAAATTTTAGATACCATTGCCTTGGAGCCTGTTTTAAGCCATACAAGCTCTTCTTCAACCTGCACACTAGTTTCTCCTTCCCTCTTACCTCATATCCTTATGGCTGCTACATATATATCTCTTCCTCCAAATCCCCATGGAGAAAGGTTGTCTTTACATCTAACTTCTCAAGATGCAAATCTTCAGCTACTACTAGACTTAGAATAGTTATGATTGAAGTCACTTTAGCAACAGGAGAAAATATTTCATCAAAATCAATACCTTTCTTCTATGCAAACCCCTTCACCACAAATCTAGCTTTGTACCAATGTTTTCCTCCATCTTCTTCCTTCAGCCTATAAACCCATTGATTATGCAATGTAGTTTTACTTGTAGGCAACGTGACTAAGTCACAAATCTAGCTATGCATTAAGGAGTACATCTCTTCTTCCATGGCTAGCTCCCACTTCTTCCTGCTTTCAACTTGCGTTTCTTCTTCATAACATTCGAGTTCACTATAATTAGTCAACAATAAATAGTGTAATGAAGGAGAGTGTCATTCGGGGGGTCTAGTTATCTTGGTAGATCTTCTAACACTATTTTCAGGTGTTTGGGGTGCTTGTTGTTGTTGTGGTTGTTGATTATTATTATTTTCAAGCACCTTTAATTTTTCAGTGATCTCATCAAGAACTATGTATTTATTGTTTTCTTTTTCATGTTTCTTTTCTTGCAACTGATTCTTATGCAAGGCCTTTTCATCAAATATTACATCTCTGCTCCTAATTATTTTGTGATTTTCATAATCATATAGGTGATAACCAAAATCATTAACACCATATCTAATAAAGGTACATTTCTTTGATTTTGCCTCAAGCTTTGTTCTATTTTCTTTATTAATATGGACAAAGGCCTCACAACCAAAAGGCTTTAAAAATGAGTAATTTACCTTTTTACCTGTCCATGCTTCCTTTGGAACACTACCATCCAAGGAACTTGACAGACCTATGTTTATTAAATAAATAGCAGTATCTACAACATCTGCCCAAAATCGTAAAAGCAATCCTGCATGCAATCTCATGCACCTTGCATGCTCCATGATTGTACTATTCATCCTTTCTAACACACCATTTTCTTGTGGTGTTCTTGGAACTGTCTTCTCTCTGTGAATTCCATGTTTTGAATAGTACCTATCAAATTCGTTGCTGCAATGTTCACCTCCATTGTCTTATCTGAGACACTTCAATTTCTTTCCTGTCTCAATCTCAACCAAAGGTTTCCATTTCTTGAAAGTATCAAATACATCAGATTTATTCTTAATTCAATAAATCCAAATTTTTCTAGTTGCATCATCAATAAAAATAACATAATAACAAGAGCCACCAAGAGATGATACCTGAGCAAGTTCCCATACATCTGTATGCACAAGCTCTAATTTTTTGCTCTTATTTTCTTTCCCAACTATGAGAAATCTAACTCTCTTCTGTTTTCCATAAATGCAATTCTTGCAGAAGTCCAAATCAACATTATTTAAACCTGACAACGAATTCCTTGAGTGAAGGATATTCATCCCCTTCTCACTCATGTGTCCAAGCCTATGATGCCATAATGTTGCATCTGCCACCTTGGAAGTTAAAGCATTAACAAAGTTAGAAATACCATTGCATAAATACAATGTACCAACCTTTTCACCTTTTTCTATTACCAGGGCTCCTTTGGTGACCTTCCAAGCTTTATCTGTGAAAGTTGTCACACAACCTTCACCGCCTAACTACCTTGTTGAAATCAATTTTTTCTTCAGATCTAGAACATGCCTTACCTCCTTTAGTAGACATTGGTTTCCATTCTACTGTTTTACAAGAACTTTACCCATTCCAACAATTTTACAAGGTTTATCATCACCCAAATGGACCTTTCCAAAATCTCCTTGAACATAGTCATGAAAGTATTTCTTATCAGGTGTGGCATGGAATGAGGCCCCTAAATTTACCACCCAGTAATCAGTAATATTTTTGAAAGAAAAAATCAAAGCATCTTGTAACACCTCACCTGTCACATTTTCTTTATGATTGTTTTCTTGTTGTGCATCTCCTTCTTTTCCCTTCCAATATCTACAGTGTTTCTTTAGGTGTCCTTTCTTTCTGCATTTCCAGCAGACTATCCTTGATATGGAATTAGATCTGCCTTTCCTTGATTTAGTGCGATATTCCGAGCTCTTTCCTCTTTCCATTTTTCTTCCCCTAGACTTTGCACTCAAAGCATTACTCGATGTCTAACCGGAGCTTTTCTGTCACATTTCCTCGCTAAGGATAGCACCCACAACATCATCAAACTTTAAATTAAAAGATCTAGAAATAGAGTTACTAATGGCCATTACTAAACCATTCCAACTTTCTGGAAATGAGCACAAGAATAACAAAGCTCTAACTTCATCATCAAATTTTACCCCTACAAAACTTAACTGACTTGTAACAATATTAAAATCATTTAAATGGTCTGCAATAGATCCACCTTCCGACATCTTCATATTAAATAAATGCTTCATAAGAAATATCTTATTTGAGGCCAAGGGTTTTTTATATAGTTTTTCCAACGCCTTAATCAAACCCTCCTTCGTTGTTTCCTTCGAAATCTTGAAGGTGACCAATGTTGCGAGGCACAACCATAATCTTCCGAGTGCCTTTCTATCGAGAAGGTTCCATTATTCATCTATCATAGCCATTGGCATCTTTGTTTTTCCACCCAATGGTAGGTACATATCTTTCTGGTACAGATAATCATCCATTTGCATCTTCCATAGCGAGAAGTTTTGGCTGTTAAATTTTTTGACCCTAAACTTACCATCTTCTTCCATTGATCCCACTTGAACCAGGAATCGTTCTCTCCTACGAATTTGTCAACCAAAAAGACCTTCGGCTATGATACTTGTTGTTAGAAAATTATATATTACAGAGCAATGGAACACATAAAATATTGCAAAAATATAAACACAGAAGATGCATAAAACAAGACAGACACAGATATATGTGGTTCACCCAGTTTGGGCTATGTCCACAGAGAAACAACCAGTCCTTCCTTTTATATTATCCAACAAACTGAAGCGATACAACCAACAGGAGATCCATTGTAACACCCTCTTCACTCTCAATCTCCTCTCTCTTTCTCACTCAAAATACAGATCTACATAAACATAATATAATTCCCTCATATATAGTGAGGGGTTGCGTTCTAGGGCAAAAAACCCTAAATTAAACATAACTTCTACCATCAGATATCCACCTAATGAATGGCCTAGATTGACTAGAAATTACTATACTTTTTACAAGGAAAATTTACATCTATTCTTAGCTTCGGGGGTGCTGCCCCCGAACCCCCCGCTAGGGGCGGGCTCCCCAAAGGTTGCAGCTGCCCCCCTGTACCCCACTTGCAACAAATATTTTTCAGGCGGTGTTGCCACCCCATTTTGAACTCCGGTCCAATGTGGTGATACCTTTGAATACATAATATAATAAAGCTCCACATCCAACACATATTCAAAAATTATGAGTCCTATTGGTATTGGAACCTAAGAGTGGCTCCCCTTGGGGATGGTATTTCCTACTGAAATATCAAGAACTTTGTAGATCAATGGCCTTCTGAATTGCTGTGATATTTCCTTACCACCTTTCCCTTTTATGCTTCTGCATTATTACTATTTATGACAGTAAAACTTTTAAAGCTTAGGGCCTTCTCTTCAGGCTTCAACTTCAGAAATCACCATCCAATCAAATCTAGACTTTTGAAAGTAAAATATGTTCAAATGGTCGGTGAAATCAGTAACTAGGTTCAATATAGTGTTTGAGCATTTGACCATTCACTGGTGCTCCCTCTGCTTCTGTCCCATCCATTTCTTTGAGGAAGAAATCATTATTACCTTTGAAGGCATAAATGATATATGGGCCTTTCCACAGGGAATCAAATTTCCCATGTTTACCTTTATCTTCTCTACTTGAATCCCATTTTAAAACTTTGTCCTCTAGGTAAAAATATTTTGCTTTAGTCCTATCAAAATTCTTCTTGATCCTTTCCTGCACAACCTAAGATATGATGTACACTTCTTCCCTAGTTTGTTGTAAGTGAATTATTTGATTGATTCTTCTTTGAGTGTCCTTTGGCTCAACCTGTAATTCTTGGAGTAGCTTCATTACTGGTGTTCCCAAGGAAGATGGGAAAACAACTTCCATTCCATAAATGAATTGATAGGGAGAAGTACAAATTGATTTCTTTGTGGTTAGCCTATTTGCCCACAAGGCATTCACTAGCTTTTTGTTCCATGTTTTCTTGTTATCCTCTAACAATTTACTAATGATATTTACCAGACTTTTATTTGAGGATTTTGCTAGTACATTTCCTTGGGGGTAATAAGCTGTGGAATGGCCCAAAGTTATATGATACTTACTACAAAAATCTATCACTTTTCTAGATTTGAAAGCTGTTGCATTATCAGTGATTGGTTGGGCAGCCAAATCTAGATAAGATGTTGGCCTCAAGGAAGGTAATTATAACAGTGTCAGTGGCTTGCCTTGATGGTATGGCTTCTATCCATTTGGTAAAATAATATGTAGCAGTGAGGATCCATTTGTGTTGGATAGAGGAAGGTGGGTGGATTTCACTAATGAAGTCAAGACCCCATTGTTGAAAAGGTACTTCAGCAGAGATTGGTTTTAGGGGCAGGGATAAAAGCTTTTTCTTTCCTTCAAAAATATGACATTTATGACATGAGGTTAAAAATTTCTTTACATCATAAAACAAGGTAGGCCAATATAAACCGTCTCTAATAATCTTGTTAGTAGTGGTTTTCTAGTAAAGATGTCCTCCAGAATCACTTGCATGAAACTCTTGTAACACCTTGTCAGATTCTTCTTTCAATAAATAGTTAAGAACTATACCTTCATGATTCCTCCAAAACAAAGCATTGTCAATTATGCAAAATTTTAAAGGTTTCATTTTTAAAAATTTGCTTTTGGTCCTGGATAATTCAGGAGGAGCTTTTAGATTTTGTAAAACGTATATGATGTCACTATACCAAGGTGATTCAATAAAGGCCTAGCTGATTCATTGAGTCACCATCTCCTCTCCATTATCCATTTCTGCAATAAAATTTATATCTAAATCCTGACGGTTCGATTCATCCATGAGCTTGGCTAAACCTTGCCCTTTGATTAACATTGTTGGTTTGATTTCTAGGTCATATTCTAATATGGTAGCAATCAATTTCCCTCTCTTTCCGTCTAGACCAACCTAAGTTAGGATATCCTTGACTACTGAATTTGGGGCATAGGCTATTAAATGAATATAGAATGTAAACTCTGAAATCTTTGATTGCTTTGACCAGAGCAAAGGCTTGCTTTTCCATTATGTTGTATTTTAAGGGGGCATCTCTCAGGGCTTTGCTAAAAAAGGCAATAGGTTTTTCATAACCCTAATCATTTTCTGTAGTAAAACTACAACAATTGTATGTTCTGAAGCAAAGGAAAATAAAATGAAGTCCGTGTCAAATTTTGGAATGATCATAATTTGTGTTTTAGTTAAGGCTACCTTAATGTCTTTAAAGGATTTCTTAGCCTCAACAATCCATTTTAAGGTCAAATATTTTTTCAATATATTGTTTAATGATCTAATCAATTCTGCTAAGTTAGAAATAAATCTCCTAAGAAAGTTAATTTCCCTAAAAAGGCTCTTAATTCCCTAATGCTCCTAGGATGCTGTATCTATAATATGGCTTCTATTCTTGTAGGAAATATTTGGATACCATCTTTTGAAATTATATGGCCTAATAACTTTCCCTCTTCTAACCCAAATAAAGATTTCTTTGGATTTAAAGGGATTCCATACTTCTTGCATTTGATGAAAACCCGCCTTAGATGATCTAAGTGTTGGTTATCAGATTTCGAGAATACAATGATGTCATCTAAATATATAATTAGGAAGTCATTAATTTCCTTGGCAAAAGTTGTGTCCATGGCTCTTTGGAAAGTGGCCCTTACATTCTTTAATCCAAAAGGCATCTTCACATACATGAATGTGCCCCAAGGAGTACTAAACGTAGTTTTAGCCTGGTTGTCTGGGTGAACTAAAATCTGATTGTAACCAGAAAACCCATCCAATAATGACATTCTGGTTGGCCCTGCTACCCTTTGTAAGATATGATCCATTTTAGGGAGAGGGTAATTGTCTTTGAGTTAAACTTTATTAAGATGCCTGAGATCAACACAAAGTTTGACCTCACCTGTTTTTTTCCTTGTTGGCATAAAATTTGAAACTCAATCAAAGAATCTAATTGGTGCTATTATCTTGGCCTCATACATCCTTCGGATTTCCTTTTCAATAGAAGGAAATAGGATGGGATTTTTCCTCCTAAGCTTTTGTCTTAAAGGTTTATGGTTTTCTTTTATGGGGATGGTGTGTTGTATGATGCTGGTGTCATAGGACTTGAGGTCCTCGTAACTCCAAGCAAAGACATCTTGGAATTCCTTTAATAGTTCAAGGTATTTCACTTTATCCGTAGGAGGTAATGACTTTGAAAGTTTAATTAATTTTGGGTTTTTCTTGGTGCCTATATTACACTCCTCAATATCAGATTTTATGGGTTCCATCTTTGGTTTTCTAGGGACATCATTTGAGTCAAATAAGTCTTCCAAAGGGGTTAATACTTTGGGCAAAAGGTTGTCTTCGAGATTAATGACTTAAGATTATTTGTTGATTATCTCATCAATTTCAACTTGCTTTAGGTTTTCTACATCTGATTTTACAAATTTGGTGGGGTGCAATCTATCTATCTTTTCATTTTCTACTTGATTAATTTCTATTTAATCTTTAAAATCAAGATATAATGTTATGTCAGTATCTATATTACTATTTACAAATTCTTCTTCTAAGGTTAAAAAATTATTTATCTGTTGATCATTAGTAAATTCTTTCCATTTTTTCAAGTTATCTGGGATAGTAGGTATGTGCCTGACCTCAGTAGTGTACTGATGGTTAGGTTGAAATGGTAACTTACAAGTGTTGGCAGACATATATAAACTATGAGCCTAAATATTATGCTTTCTAGGAATTAGAACAACCTTGGTTTCTAGGAAAGTGTTTAGTATTTCTATAATGGTTCCTCTATAGAAACTTAATCTAGGGTCTTTGGTCATATATACAACCTTTATTTGTTTTATAACTAATTCAGAGTCTGCTCTGATAGAAACTCTGATAGATCCTAGCTTCCTAACTAATTTAAGACCTAAAAGAAGTGCTTCATACTCATCCATGTTGTTAGTGCATTTGAAATTTAGTCTGTAAGCATGGCCCTCTGAGTGATCATTCTCCAGATTGTATATCCACACTCCTGCTCCTACTCCTAACTTATTCATCGATCCATCAAATTCAAGGTGCCATAATATCTCATGCTCACAATTTTTACTATCAGGGGGAAGAAAATTTTTGTTGTTTGCTGCATTTTAACTATCTTGTTTATTAGAAATCTATTTAGTTTGGATAGTTTCTTTTTTAGTTGTAACTGCAATTTCTTTTGGTTCTGAAAGAACAATGTTTGAAGTGGTTCGTTGTGTTTGTTCAGCATTATAAAAAAAAGGAAGAATCAATGTCTAAATGCAGGGAGTAGATAGGAAAGTTTTGAGGTCTATCTGACTACTCACCACAAATTTCATTAGGGTCTCTATGTACAACTTTTTAGGTTGTCCTGTTAGCCTCCTATTGCAATAGGGGTTCATATTTCATGATTGATGGTTTGCATGCCAAATATGTCATCCTTTTATTACTGCAAAGGTTCCATATTTCCAGAGAGTTTCATTTAGATAAGTCATTCAAATTTTGAAGAGTTGTTCATTCAAGGGAAGGCCAAACAGTTTAAACTTGGCTTCCCTGGGTTCCAATTGCTTGCTTTAGAATATAGAGATGAATATCTGGCCAAACAAGCTTAAAATTTGGTGGATTGGTAAATAGGTAGAGAAACCAAGGCGCTCATCAGCTTAATCTGAGCCCCGGAAGAGACAAGGGTCGATTTAGATAGGAGGATAGCTGAAAGAAAGGTTGAAAGGTTGGGTATGCTAGTTCAAGGGCACCCAAACCAAAAGAAGAAAAAATGTTAGGAGAGTAGGCTGGGTAGGTAGCATTGTGGTGGCAGAAACATGGCTTGGGATCCGTTTCATTATATTCTCAAGCGTGTTATCCATTTGCATCTCAAACATAAGGCAGTTTCAATTTGGAGGAGCACAAGCGAGGCATGTCTGAATTTCCCTTTTTTCCCTCAAAACACTCGCTAACTTCCCCTAATCCGCTTAAAAAGGTCATGTTTGCCCTTCAAAAGCCTAAGATTCCTATCCTTAGCGCTCTCTGATCAGATTACATATTAACTTCTAACTTATTATCTAAATCCCAGTTATTCGTCCCTCCCCATACTAAAAACATTATACGAGATCCCCCTAAAGACATATCCCCTCCATTTGTTGAAATATAACCATAACTAGCTCAGCATTTTCTGTTACTACTACAAAGGACTATCAACCTTTAGTTCTGTTTTTAATGGTTGTGAAATGGTACTTTGGAAATGTCCAGTGGTTTGGTTATGTCTATATCTATGCTCATGTACATTCAAGAAAAATGTTGGATGGGGTTTGAGGTTTTGTATCCCAACCCTGGCAATGGCACCAGCACCCTCTGTTTTCATGTGTGGGACAAGATTGTACCCAAATGAAAAAACCATGTGTTTAGAAGGATAGTGTTTGTAAAGTGGTTATATTCCAGCTATTACCTCTTATTATATTGTCACTTGTTTGCAGCGGTGCATTTTCTATCTTGCTGTCCAAGGACTACCAGAACCAAACATATTGGCGACCTAATGATGCACATGACAAGAATAGCATAGAGTCTGCTCAATTTAATAAGGACAATTCTTTTGTGGCTGGAATTTTACAGTTCTTTACAAGTTTTGTACTGTATGGTTACTTGGTTCCATTATCACTTTATGTATCTATAGAAATAGTGAAGGTAATGCAAGCGTTCTTTTTAAATATGGATATACACATGTACTATGAAGAATTGACAAGCCTCCTTCTGCTCGAGCTTCAAAATTTGAATGAAGAATTGGGTGAGGTTAGCACCATCCTTTCGGACACGACAGCCACTCTTACACCTAATGAGATAGAATTCTTCAAATGTTCAATTGCTGGTGTGTCTTATGGAACAGGTATTACTAAGGTACAAAAGGTTGTGCCAGAAAGTGCTGGCAAGAAGCCTTCCTTGAAAGAAGAAGAAATCTTTTGCTCAACTCTTCAAAAAAGAATTCAACTTGAGGGATCATAGACTTGAAAATCAGAGCTGGATTTCACTGAATATCATATATGGCCTTTTGCATTCCCAGAGGCACTCGTAGCATGGTTTACATTACTATAAACTAGCCACTTACACACACCCCAAGAGTAGATGATGGGAGCCTTCAGCTATTGGCAAAAAAAGAAGATGCAGAGAAGACAACATTGGACAAACATGGAGATATAATTGATGATTCAATGGGAGCCTTTGATGCTTTTGATATGTCTGGTGAATCGAAAAAGGCATTGGTATCTTTTGGTCTAGGAAATTACCTTCTCTGTGTTAGGCATGTAAATGATCAAGCATCCTTTGCAGATGGTGAAATATCTCCTTCCTTTGAGTGGTCAAATGATTTGAAAGGTGTAAAAGTTGTTTGTATTTCAGGACTTTTTGACAAATTAAGTTATCACATCAAGCAGACATTTTATGGTCAAAATGTAGAGTCAGGCTTTAACATGATTCATTGTGGCCTAAATAGCGTGGGTACAAAGACTAAAGATCTTTATTTCCTAGTGAGAACCACAAAAAGAAAATTATCTGTGGGAACACTGTATACTCCTGAGCATCCAAAGCCACAGTCCCAGATAGTTGCTTTGCAAGAACAGCGGGATATTTTGATCTTGCCGACCATTCAAGTGCCCAATCTTCTGGAAATGAAGATTGCAATGACATCAAGTGATCATTTAGAGACAAACTCAGGAGAGATATCTGAACAAAGTGGTGGCAATCATGCAATTCTTAAGGGTGGACAGAAAGAATACATGTATGCAGATCTTAGTAAGCTTTTTTTGACAGTAACTCTCTATGATCTGAAACAAACGAGCAGTCCAATAAATGCTGGTGACTGGGGAAAGTTTTCAAACAAATCTAAAGGTGAACTGCATGATCTCGATATAGAGTTGGATTTTGGGGATGGAAAACACATTGCTATGTTAAGGTTATCACGAGGAGATATGGGACATTTAGAGGTTTATCATTTATACCCGATATGCACTTCAAAATGACATTGATATGCGACTCATTTGTTGGGCCTCCCAACAGGATTCCTTCTTTATGTGGAAAAGGAATGATAAACAGGCTCATGAATTATGCAACATAATTCCTCTGAGCTATTGGACTGGCTATTTTTCCAGTGAGCTACAGGATTAGATTGGAATGTGAGTCAGTATTTTTGAACTCCAGGAAGTATTGATGTTGATCGAACGTAGCAGACTTGATCTCAGTTTCAAACCATTTGTCAACATCAGCAAACTCTAAATGCAGCAGTCCAAAAATGTTTGCCATTGCAAGAAAACTCATTTATCCAGGACGCTTCTGTTACACAGCAAGCATCACACAGTTAAAAAAAAAAAAATGTGCACATGCTCAGTGGCAATCACAGTTAAAGAAATGTGCACATACGCAGTGGCAATCACAGTTAAAAAAATGCGCACATACTCAGGCAATCACAATTAAAAAATGCGCACATACTCAGTGGCAATACTGATGGAAGATTTGACAATTTAAATTCTACTCTAAAATCTATCATTGGTGGCAAGATCATGGTCCTTGGCAGCCACTTATTGAAACTGTGGATGGATTCATAAGATACCAGTATGATAAGAATGGCTCTGGTGCACCTTCACAAATACGGATGGCTTCTACTAAGGATCCGAATATAAGTCCTCAAAAAATTAAATTTAGCTGTTGGTGTAAGCGGGTAACCTGGACGCCTGCTCTGTTTTTTAAATATATCTGAAGGTGTTGTGTCACAGCCAGATAAACCAAACTAATACACCTGGAGGTTGTATTGAATGAGCACAAGAGATAAGTCAGGGGCGATTGAACAGCTGAAGTGGTTTGAGAGGAAAGTGAATGCCCAATACGACAGCGAAGCAACTTCAGCAAACCGACAAAGAGGCCACATAAAAGCAGCAAAACCGCCTGAAGGATACAGACAAGAGTATTCAAAGCACAGCCCTCAGTCACATAACCAAAGCTGCGAGCTGCCTTAGCGTAGGTCTGTTTAGATAAATATGTATTAATTCCCAGCCCAGCGATGAGTTAAAGACATTAATTCATAGATATTTTTTCTGATATGATCGGGAGATATTTGTTTCATATTTTTCCCGTGACACCTGTTCAAGGGAAGGTTGTAAATCCTTCACTATATAAACCACTCCATAGTGAGTCTGAAAAAGAGAGAAAAAATGTAAGAATTGGTCGATGAACTCTGATAGAGATTAGTTGTGTACATCCAGTATCATTCATTAATCAAAGACTGCGGGAGTTTTTTTTGGAAATGGACTGTGTGTTGTGTCTTGGTGTTTGAAGGGGGCTTACGGAATTCCAAAGCTGCCACATAATTCAATAAGTGCCTCTCATCTTTGTTTTTCTTTATGTTTCATGCTCATAATATGCTCATATCACCATCTAAATAGCAGCTAGAAAGATTAGTATAGAATTTGTTGAGCCACACTCTATGCTCAAGGTCTGCTATTTTTTTATGTTTTCCTTTGAACTGGTAATGAATGTTGATTCCTTTGGCCTCTTATCTCGGTGAATCCGCCCATGTTCTCACATTTATGCAAGAAATTTTTATCAGCTCCTAGACAGAGCTTTTTTCACTTT
The DNA here is from genome assembly GCA_000404065.3 of Pinus taeda. Classification (NCBI taxonomy): domain Eukaryota; kingdom Viridiplantae; phylum Streptophyta; class Pinopsida; order Pinales; family Pinaceae; genus Pinus; species Pinus taeda. The sequence continues at coordinate 24,914 of APFE030732452.1, read as the reverse complement.
CATGCTGATATGCTAAAATAACGATTTTGTTTGTGTACTCCTCATCTCCTTAAGACTTCCAATCCAGCTGGTTTGCGCTGTATCATTGAAAGTTTGTTGGCTGAGAGATCAAAGATTATTCAAAGGATCAGATAATGGGTTGTCCACTATGCTTTCTTTTTTAAAAAAATGCTGAAGGGTGATCAACAAATTCTCATGCTCTCATATGGACTAATAAAACATTTCTTGTCTGTATAAAATTAGTTCTCATATATTAGTTTTATTATCACTATTTTTCGATTGCAGAAATGGAAGACTAATCGACAACTGGCCTTATAACCATTTACACTAAGTTTTTTACAATTTGGCTAAGAGCTTTAATATGAATACCTCATGGAACATATTAACTCTTTGTCACCCATGAACAATTATTATTTAGGAAATCTTAATTTTCCGTAGATAAAATCTATTTTCGATTGCAGAAAGGAGGAGTAATCTACAATTGGCCTTACAACAATTTACACTAAGTTTTTTGCAAGTTGACTAAGAGCTTTAATATGAATACCTCATGGAGTATATTAACTCTTTGTCACCCATGAACGATTATTATTTAGGAAATCTTAATTGTCCCTAGATAAAATCTATTTTCGATTGCAGAAAGGAGGACTAATCTACAATTGGCCTTACAACAATTTACACAGTTTTTTTTGCAAATGTACTATATGTTTTTGTTCTGACTAAGATATTTAATATGAATACCTCAGGGAGCATATTAGTTCTTTGTCACCCAAGTATGATTGTTATTTAGGAAAATCTTAATTGTTCCTAGGTAGAATCCATCCACCTTACCTCGGTCAGCCGGATCAAAGATATCTTAGTTGCCTTACATCTCTGGCCTCCGCTTCATCCTTTTTTAAAACCCGAACAATTGTTTCATGAGCATCTATATGCTCCATATCCCCCTCGTGACTTAGAAAAACACACCAGCAGTCCCACTCCTCTGAATCCATGCCCAATGGTTTGAAATTCATCACACGATGCACTACCTCTCTGATTGAAACCATTCTCTTCTCACCAAAAAACAAAACCCCTTGTACTCAATAGATAGCCTAAGATCACCCTAAACAAAGCTAAATCCCAAAGAGAGAGGCCTCTCTGACTGCTGGTAGGCTAGGACCGGCAGTCCAAAGCTTGGTCTGTGGTTACCTCGGCCGTATCCCTTAAAGAGCCAAGGGACAACCTGAGCGTTAACATAATGGCGACTCCACTGGGGACCTTTTGAGATAACTTCAACTATCAAGTTGGAAGCTGGCTCCCAAAAAGCATTCACGTAATACAAGGTCGAATCAGGACCCAAAGCCCCCGGCTACTTCTGAAAATCCAAATTTAATCCCTAGAACCCTCAGGAAGATAGAGCAAAGAAAAGATTTAGCTGATTCTAGTCCTGAGAAAGTTCAGCCAAGCAGCGGTTCAACCCTTGTCAAAGTTCTTTTTCACTCATCCCCTGTTTTCCCTACTTCATCATCTACCTCACCACCCACCTCGTCCACACCGCTGTTCACTGCACATACTACCACTACAACTCCCATTATCATAGTTTTTCCAACTGTTCCATTCATCCCTGCAGTTCCACTCGTCCCTGTAAATATGGCTAACAGATATGCCCCTTTGCAGCTGCCTGCAAAACCCCAAGGCCATGCCTCAGGACTACCAGACTAAGATAACTTATTTCGATGGCACCAGTGCCTGCACGGCCCTTCAGCATACAAAGAAAATGCAAGATTACTTTGAGAGTTATGAAATCGACGATGATAGTCTAAGGATGAGGATTTTTGTTCAAAGTTTGATAGGTGATGTCAGGCCTTGGTTTAGAGCGCTTCCATCCAATTCCGTAGCAAATCCAGAAGTCTTATACCACACGTTTATCAATAGATGGGAGAAGAAGAAAGACCCATTGCACATATTGTCCGAATACGATACCATTAAAAGAGGCCCTCAGGAGGCTGTGTTAGACTACTGCGCAAGGTTTAACAATGTCTACAATGCAATCCCACAGAACCTTAGGCCTGCACCTGATCTTGCTCTATATAAATTCCCTAATGGCTTTGATTCTGACATGGCTTATCAGTTAAGAGAATGAGCCCCTCAAAGCCTGGTAGAGATGCCAGATGTTGCTGTGAGCGTAGAGGAAAACTTAATTGCCAAGAGAAATAGAGCGAGAGCCGAAAGAAGAACCACCTTTAAAGAGGAACCTTCAGCCCTAGACCAAAAACTCGATGCTATTCTCAGTGGCATGCACAGACTAGGAGATAGAATAGAAACCGTTGAGAGAAAGGCTATGTGGGATGCACCACAAGCCAACACTATGAGAAACCCTAACTTTAGGAAAACTCACAACCCAAACGTCGGATGATCCAGCCCAGATCATGATATAAGACCTCCATTCCAAAAGAACTACACGGAGGCATCAAGATCTAGCGAGCCATTAGAGGATACTCATATAAACTGGGTGGGCTGAAAGAGTGAACAGCATGTTTTCTTAACATAAGAAGACTGCCATCTTATCCAACAAAACCAAGCTGATCTAGACTTTAGTGAATTTCAGACTCAAACTGGACAGTCTTTTGACTTCAAACAAGGCTACGACTCTGCTGTGTATGAGGTGCACAAGCAATACAAACTAAGGACTAGAACAATTGATGTGCCCGAGCCTGTCAAACAAAAGCAAACAAAACAGTCCAAGAAGATTAAAAGCTCGATTGTTATTACAGAGCCAGTTGATGACACGATCCCAAACCTGCAGGAAGTAACTATGGAAGACATAACAGACATACAGTCTGCTAATGATCAGCCTTTGCTATCTTCCCCCACAAAAGAAAATTTGAATAGCACTCTGCAAAACCTTCCCAAAACAGAGATACCACAAGGTAGCACTCACCATAACACTGATAGTCAGGAGGAAATCATAGAAAATACACTTGAAAGGGGGAAATCAGCTACCACCAACACAAAGACTCCATTGGAGAAACTATTTAGCTTAGAAGCAGAAATAAGAAAACTAAAAATTTCCATCCCCCTCTCTGAGCTTGCCAAACATGATGTGTATAGGCAACAAATCCAAAAAACACTTCAAATGCTAGAGACCAAAGATGATGTCAATATTTTAGATGATACGCCTGATTTGTTATTCGGTCTTGAGGTTAGCGTAAAACCAGCATATGGAACTGTTCTGCCCTTTTATGTAAGCCTGCATATACGCGAAAACGTTTTGCACAATGCTATGTTTGATTCAGGGGCCTCACACAATCTTATCCCCAAAGCAGTAATGGAAAAGCTGAACCTTGATATCACGAGACCATACAAAGACCTATTCTCCTTCGATTCAAGTCAGGTCAAGTGTCTAGGTTTAATCAAAGATCTATGTGTGTCTTTAGTCCAGTATCCCAACAAAACAATTATGATGGACGTGGTGGTCGCTGACATTCCACCAAAGTATGGGATGCTCTTGTCAAGATCTTGGGGAGCAAAGCTCCAAGGATCCCTTCAATTAGACCTCTCTTACGCCACTATCTCAGTCTTTGGGCAACCAAAGAGATTGTATAGAGAAACATTGATGAAGTATGTGGTGAGTAGTGAGGAAAAGCCCCAAAACTTTCCCATTTACTCAATCCATTCTGACATGGATTCATTTATTCTGTTCAATGACGATAGTTCCCCAACCGATGATAAGCCTTTGGATGTAGAACAAGAAGCAGGGATAGCTGAGGAATCAGTTACCCTTACCCAGCAAACCCTAAAATCTGAAGAGGCTCCTGAAACAGGAAATTTAAATACGCTCGCTCCAATGATAATTTCAACTCCCAATTCTAGTCAAGACCAAGAAATCCTATGGTATTTGGAGTTTGACGGTTCAGTAAATAAGCTAGGAGCAGGGGCGGGGGTATGGATCCATAACAGCCAAAACGACCATGCAGAGGGTCATGCCTATAGATTGAATTTCAAATGCACCAACAACATGGCAGAGTATGAGGCCCTCCTTTTAGGCCTTAAACTCATCAAAGCTCTTAGGGCTACAAAAATTTCCGTTCTATGTGACTCCGACCTAATAATCCAACAAATGAAAGGCAACTTTGTCACCAATAATAACAAGCTGAGAGCTTATAGGACCGCTGCCACAGAAGTACTCAATTACTTCACTAAATCTAAACTTGCCAAGATATCAAGAAGCCATAACATCCATGCTCACAGTCTAGCAACTTTCTCTAGCACTTGCAAGCTCCCTTTTCAGCCCAATCACCACTTCACTGCTGAGGTAAAGCATAGGCCTGTTTTCCCTAACAATATTAAAGATTGGCACATCTTTGAGGAAGATGCACAAACTAACAATTTTTTGACTATTCAGCAAGAATTTTCAAAATTAAACATCAACATAGATACCATGGGTGACCAACCACAAATGACAACCCAAAATCAACAAACCCTAACAGCTGAAGAGGCTAGAAAAATGTTATGCCCAACCAGCTTTGATGCCAAAAACATGCAAGAGCTCAGGCAGATACACTTAGGAGAAATAGCTGAAACAGAGGCTGAAATCATTGATTTAAAAGACAATTTCTTACCCGCTGGTCTCACCCCATTAGAAGACATCTTTGATGCAAACGATGTCCCCAAAAAACCAAAAATACAACCTCAAAATACTGTAATTGAAGACTATAATATTGGAACCGTAGACAAGCCCAAAATGATTAAAATGTCCAAATCTTTGCCACCTGATCAAAAACCAAAGTATATTGACCTGTTCAAAGAGTTCCAAGATGTATTCGCTTGGAGTTATGAGGACTTGAAGTCCTATGACACCTCGGTTATTCAACATACCATCCCTCTAAAACCAAATCAAAAGCCCTTCAAACAAAAACTAAGGAGAATTAATCCAGTCCTTCTCCCTCTGATCGAAAAGGAAGTGAAAAGAATGTTTGAGGCTGGCATTCTAGCACCCATTAGATTTTCAGAATGGGTATCCAATCTTGTTCCCACAAGAAAGAAGACAGGTGAGATCAGGCTTTGTGTAGACTTAAGGAATCTGAACCAAGTCTCCCTTAAAGACCACTACCCATTGCCCAAAATGGATCACATTCTCCAAAGGGTAGTGGGGTCATCCAGAATCTCTTTGCTAGATGGCTTTTCAGCTTTCAATCAAATACTTGTCCACCCAGATGACCAAGACAAAACAGCCTTTACAACACCGTGGGGAACATTTAAATATGTGAAGATGACTTTCGAACTAAAGAATGCAGGTGCTACCTTTCAACGGGCCATGGACATTGCATTTTCCAGGGAAATCCATGATTTCTTAGTTATCTATCTCAACTACCTAACCCCTTTCTCCAAATCTGACCAAGAACACCTCAAACACCTCACGCAAGTATTCATGACATGTAGAAAATATGGCATTTCTTTAAACCCCAAGAAGTCCCTCTTCATCCTTGAGGAAGGCAAGCTTCTAGGCCATATTATTTCAAAAGATGGCATCAGAATTGATCCAGAAAGAATCCAAGCCATTCTGCAAATCCCTTATCCGAGAAACATCAAAGAGTTGCAGGCATTCCTTGGAAAAATCAATTTCCTAAGGAGATTTATCCCAAACGTAGCTGAGCTATTAAGACTGTTAAGCAACATGTTAAAGAAAGATTCCAAGGTGAAATGGAATCTAGAGGCCAAGCAAGCATTTGAGAGTATTAAAATTGCACTAAACCAAACTCCGGTCCTCACAAGCCCGCAGTTTGATAAGGATTTTATCATTTTTTCTTTTGCTTCAGAGCACACGATAGTTGTTGTCCTTCTGCAAAAGGACGACCAAGGAAATGAAAAACCAATTGCATTCTTTAGCAGAGCCCTTAGAGATGCCCCTTTGAAGTACCAAATCATGGAGAAATAGGTCTATGCTCTCGTTAAGGCAATCAAGGATTTTTGAGTTTACATTTTATATTCACATGTGATGCCTATGTCCCACATGCTGTCGTAAAAGACATATTAACTCAAGAGGGACTAGAAGGCAAAAGAGGCAAGTGGATTGCCAATATCCTTGAATATGACATTGAAATAAGACCCACTAAGCTCATAAAGGGACAAGGTTTAGCCAAACTGCTATCTGAAACCAATTTGCAAGCCTTAGACATTAACCAGCTAGACAATGAACAGGAGTTGGCGACTCCACAGATCAGTGAGACCTTTTTGCAATCCCCATGGTATGCTGATATTTGTTACACATTGTTAAACCTGTTTTCTCCTCCAAGATTGTCCAAGACCAAAAAGAGTTTTTTACAAATGAAGGTGTCGAAGTTTTGTGTCATAGATATTGCTTTGTTTTGGAAAAACCATGAAGGAATATTGTTGAATTGTTTAACTGTCAATGAAACTGACCATGTTATGAAGGATTTCCATGCAGGGGACTGTGGAGGGCATTTATATTGGAAGTCCACTGCTGACAAGATCTTAAGGGTGGGTTTCTATTGGCCCTCTTTGTTTGCAGATGTAAAAAGGTTTGTTGCCTCATGCCACAAATACCAGATCTTCGAAGGCAAAAGAAAGTTGCTTCCCTTGCCCCTTAGACCCATCTCAACCGAAAAACCTTTCCAACAATGGGGTCTTGACTTCATCGGAGAAATCCATCCCTCTTCCTCAGGCCAGCACAAATGGATTCTTATGGCCAACGACTATTTCACCAAGTGGATTGAAGCCATACCATGCAGGCAAGCCAATGATTCCACCATTATCCAATTTCTTGAAACCAATATCCTCTCTAGGTTTGGCTTCCCTGAGAAAATCATTACAGATAACGCCGTTGCCTTCAAATCCAAAAAAATTATTAATTTTTGCCATAAATTCCACATCATGCTGGGCCACTCCACAGCCTATTATCCTCAAGGCAATGGCTTGGCCGAATCTTCCAACAAAGCCTGATTAATATCATCAGGAAAATGCTAGAAGAAAACAAGAAGAACTGGCACAAAAAACTTATCAATGCCGTTTGGGCTGACAGATTGTCAACCAAGAGGTCCATCGGGATGAGCCCTTATGAGTTTGTATATGGTATGGAGGCCAGATTTCCATCTTCCCTGGGCATTCCTGTTATCAAGCTACTATAGGAAATCCAAGATGAACCAAATGATATTCAACGAAGAATTAACTAGACCATTAATCTTTAGCAAACTAGAGACCAAGTTTTCAACAGAGATCAGATCTTACAAGACAATCTGAAGAAAATATTTGACAAGAGGACTAAGGCTGAGGATTTCTGTGTTGGCAACAAAGTTTTGAGGTGGGACTCATGAAGAGAAGACAAGGGGAAACATGCAAAGTTCGATTTTTTATGGAAAGGCCCATTTGTCATTAGCATTGTGCAGGGTAATAACACGTATTTCCTCAAAACTGCAGCTGACAGCACAGTGGAGGACGGCCCTGTTAATGGCCGAATGTTGAAACATTATCGAGATCCCTTCTAAAGGATATAATGCCCCTGTATATATGTTTAGATTAATATTTGTACATATGGCAGCACTTTCCTTTCTCTTTTTTTTTGTTGTTGTTTTGTTTTTATGTATATAAGAAATCGATTACTTCGAAACAAAAGGTTATGTCTCCCTGATAAATCACAGCAAGTTCACATTTTGGATACATAAAGAAACAATTGTCACAAGATCTGGCAAACTAGATTCTGTTTGAGGACCATCAGTACATGGCAACATCATTATTTCAGACCTTGTACCCCGTGAAAACCTTTTTCAGGCCAGCTAGAAACTTCTCAAGAAAATGTTGCTAAATATCTCTCACAGGATATAGCATCTAAAAGTTTTGAAGGTTTTATTTTTTGATAAGATCCTCTAAAAAATCTCTAAAGGAAGGCAACGATTGATTCCGCACCATCCTTCCTTCATCATCTAAAAATAAAAAAAGAGGTGGAACTCAAGCAAATCTATCCAAAGCACATGTTAGAAACTTGGTTGCTTGAGGAAAATGTTGCCGCAGTCAACACAATTCTGTCAAAGGTGCTGACATTGCTTTTACCACATTTATCCAATGGATATTCAGCGTCTCTGCTTTCTTTCCTTTACTATCCACTTAACTCCTCTGTTGTGGATCATACTTACAATTATTTTTATATATCCGCAGATTCAAAAAGCCCCTCATTTCCACTCATTTGTAAGCTAGAGTAAAAAGGGTCAATGGCATTTGCAGTGGTAGTTATTTTGAATAGATCCGACCTCCAAATGCACCACTCTCAGACCTGCTAAAACACAAGGCTACCATTTACATTGCATTTCTTTGTTGAGAAGACTGTTTACTTTGGCCTGGAACTATCAGCTCCAGATTTGGCATGAGGAGTTTTCTCTGGTATGCAAACAAGTTAATGCTAATATTGATATTTGTAAAGTTTGTTTCCTTTTGTCTACGAATATCCCTTCAAATGTTTTTACATCCAAACACATTTCCTTATCTAGTATCATTCCATGTATTCTAGCTCTTATCAAGCTAGGCTTATGCCTCAAATTAACCCTGGTGTGATAAAAAAGGGTCATAAGTCTTTGACGCTGAGAGCTAGAAAGAAATAGTTTCTACATTGGCCTGGCAAGCAGCTTCATATATCAAGCCAGATGCTAGTGAAGGAAGAGCAATGGATCCTGTTTGTTATATAAAAGTGAAGATGTGCATCAGAAAGACAAAAAATCAGCTTGTGAGAGCTTTTCACCACCATCTTTTTCTTCTGGTCATTCAATATTTGGGTTTTTCGATGAGAAGAGCATGCCCTAAGTGAGGGTTATGATGCGATCCTTCTGTTTCTCCTAGTGAGGGTTTGGATGATTCGTATCTCTTCACATACAGAGGAGATACTCTGAATAAGAGAGGTATATACACAAGGAGGTCTGAAAATAGAAGAAATAGTTATTCCACCATTGATAGCTCAATGCCCAGCAATTCTGTAGATTCAATGGATAATTGTATAGGAGTTGCTTCTACATGTATCCTGAGGACAAACATGATGTTTTTTATAGAGAAATCATCATCGTTGTTTGTTGCCAGATCTATGCCATCTACTTTCAGATTTGCAGATGAGGGACTAGAATCACCCACCTCAGAACAACAAATGGATTGGTTGCCTCAAAGTTTAATTAGATTTCCTAAGGATGAAAAGCTCTGCCCAACAGATGAATTTGTTAAAAGTGAATGCACATACATGGAGGAGACTATGCAAGATGATAGAGGTAAGGCTGATTTTTCTTCAGATTTTATGCATGATATGGAAAGTAAGATAAAATGTGAAGGAAGTTTGATTTTTATGAATGATGGTGAAGCAAGAGGGAAACAGCATGGACCATGTTTGTTAGATAACTGTGTTGACTTAGGTGTGTGGAGAAGGCTTGTTTCATTTGAAATTCAGTTTGGGTTGGAAAGGATGTAGTCTTTGAGGTTGGGTTATGGTTCCAATTGGAATTGTTGTACAGGAAACTCTGGGTTGAATTCAGACAAATTTTTAAAATATTTTGTCCCAGACATTAATGTGGCTAAGGTCTTGGACAGCGCAAAGAGAAGTCTTGTGAAGCTCCTCTCTCTCCAGGACAACCTTGTGTCTTCTGTTAACATTGCATTGAATCTGGGTTTGTCATCAACATGCACAGCTACTGATAACAGTACTCTCCATTTGTGGGATATTGAGTTTGGTAAATGCCTGAATAAGATGAAGGTAGATGACTATACAATTGTGGGAAGTCATATTGGGAATATCCCTGGATTTTTATTAAATGGTATTATGTTCAAAAGAGAAAAGCCTTCAATGTTCTTGTGGGACCCTAGGGACTTCTTCAAACCTTTAAATTTCACTGTGGGAAATATGTCCACATTGCACAGCGTACAGTTGATTGACAATCAAATTTGTGTATCTGTTTGTTTTGATGACAGGCTGTTTGATTTAAGGATGTTAGGTTCATCACCCGTTGAAGTAATCAGCCCTGCAAAACTGTCTTCTTTTATGAAAGTAGGAAGTTCCATGCCAATAGAGAATAGTAATTGCTTGGAAGATTTGTTCTTGTTCAGTCTTGGTGACCATGAAAACGAAGATGATAATGAGTTTTATGAAAGTGCTGAATATGGAGTTGGATATTCTGAAAGACGCTCCAGGTCTTGTCTTGTTGAGAAAATTACAGGAGCCCTCCGCATGATTGGTATACATTAACCAATCATGCTGTTACAAGTTGATCGTGGTGGAATTATATTCCATGGTTTTCTTTGTAATTAAGATGCAGGACATTCTCAGATCGAGATCTGCAATTTCTTCCTAATTCTCTGTAAACAGAACCAAACTAAAAGTCTTTTAAGTAGATACTCATTATCACAGCTTCAGCTGTATTCTAAATCAGAAGCTCTATTTTTTACCATCAGAAGCTCCCTCGTGTCACGCATATACAGAATTTGTCACAATTAAAATTGAGATGCTTCCACAGAGCTCCGATTTTGATTTTTCAGTCAGACCTATAATTCAACCATTTGAATTCATTTATGATGTGAATCTCTTGGAGAACCTATCTGAATTTTTGATGTGCTGGCATCCTTTCAGTCCCACTTAGACCTGGTAAAAAGCAACTCGCTTAGAGATAATTCTGTGACATTCGTTATTGTAGTGGACAACTTGATGAGCTGGAAGGAAATTGGCTATTTATAATGCTTTAAGAGCTCGAGTTTGTTCTTAGTTCTCTAAATGTTTTTTGGGAATAATGAAGTTCGTGTTTTGTCAAAAGCTGAGTATATTTTTTACAAATCGTAAGAGTGTGTCCATTGAAGCAAACTTTCAGAATGGAGTTTTCATTTTTCCTTGGTGCAGTGCACATTGCAAATTGGTCACGGATGCATCTTGATGATGCTAAATTCCATGAACCAGAGGAGGACTGGATAAGTCGTCCAGCAGAACAACACGGTGGTGATCTTTTCCATCTTTTTGGTCTAGTATCTTCTAGGGAGATTGTTATTGCACCAAGTCTACCTAATGCAGGAATTGGGGATGCTGATGATCTTAGGGGATTGAAGCGTAAAAAGGATTGTGGTAGCTGCATGCTGGGAAGTGAAGGCCTTGGATAAAACAAAAAATTGCATTAACTGTAAGAAATATCAGCAGAGGGAGATGAATGTTCATGATGTTTCTGTGCATGCATCGGTTTTGGGAAAACCACATATTCTACATGATTACAATGACAGATCTCAAAAGGTTGATCAAGACACTCAGGCTCTCAGGGTTGCTGCCAGATTTATATTGGACTGCCTTGTTTGTATACCTTCAGAATTCCGCGCCTTTGCTGCAAACATATTTTGACGATGGAAGACTTCTTGGCAGTTGCAGTGAAGGGCTCTGCAAAGAAAATGGCAACGCAGCTTGTTTTTATTATGTCTCTTTATGGCGGCATGCATCATGCTCCTGTAGCACTCATGAAATCACATGCTTGTCAAGCGATAGATATATTGGTAAAGAATTGTGTAGACTGTTTTGATTCTACAACTTTATTAGCCTTGGATAAAACAGAAAGTTGTATTAACAGTAAGAGGTCTCAACAGAGGAAGCTCTTCCAAGAAGCTGTTAGCTCAATGTGCAACGGCAATCTCTGAAGATAAAGAAGAAATGGCATCACATATAATCACAAATTTGAGAGAGACAGTCTCAATTCAAGGAGACCCAATGGAAAGACTTGCATCTTACACGGTGGAAGGTCTTGCTGCACGAATAGCATCTTCAAGAAACGGAATATACAAAGCTTTGAATTGTAAAGCACCACCAAGCACTGATACTTTATCTACCATGCAAATATTATTTGAAGTTTTCCCATATTTCAAATTTGGTTGCATGGTGGCCAATGGTGCAATTTTTCAAGCCTTCAAGGATGAGCAGAAGGTTCATATACCAGATTTTGAAATTGGGCAGGGAAGTCAGTACATAAGCCTCTTAAAATGTCCTTGCAGAAAGGCCTGGTGGGCCTCCACATTTGCCCATAACTGTAGTAGATGATTCTGAAGATGTAAGATATATTCCTGGGGGATTGGATAATGTGGGAAAGCGGCTTGAAAAATATGCAGAATCCATTGGTGCTTCTTTACAATTTATATCAATTAGAAGAAAGGTTTGAGATGTCCAACCATGGATGCTTGAGATAAATCCAGATGAGGTTTTAGCATTCAACTTTGCATTCCAACTGCATCATATGCCTGATGAAAATGTGTCGACAAAGAACCTACGTGACCGGCTTCTGAGGATGCTGAAGTCTCTCAACCCTGAAGTGGTCACAGTTGTAGAACAAGAGGTTAACACTAATACTGCACCTTTCTTACCCCAGTTCATGGAAGCATTAAACTATTACTCATCGGTGTTTGAGTCTCTAGATGCTACAATTCCAAGGGATAGTAGAGATCGTATGAATGTTGAAAAACAGTTCCTTGCCCGAGACATAGTGAACATAATTTCTTGTAAGGGGGAAGAAAGGATTGAGAGGTATGAAGTCGCAGGAAAATGGAGAGTTAGAATCACTATGGCAGGCTTTAGTGTGTATCCTCTCAGTGCTAATGTTAAGGACAAAGTTAAATCTTTGCCCCACCAATCATACTGCAATAGCTACAAGACCAATGAAGAAGGAGGAGCTATGTATTTTGGATGGTTGGACATAATTCTCATTGCAGCATATGCTTGGCATCGAGAAGCAAGGACTCTAAGAAGGTTCTTGTACAAGAATTTCTTAAAATTTGTTGATACCATTGCAGAAACTACATCTGACATTCATGTGTGTCAGGTAAAGAGGAAAATGTTGAGGCTTGCTAAAATCAGTGATATGCCTGCCAGCACAGTGGGCAACTGGATAGAAACAGTTACCATGTAACTTTCGAGAATTTATGCTTGACTAGCTGAAAAGTATTGGAATTTTTTTTACTTTTTGGTTGTGACCTTGAGTACAGAGTCTCATAATCAACTAGATGAAAAATCAAGTCATTTTAGCAGCCAACCAAGGAATGTTGCAGTCTACAGTGACAATAGATGATCAAGGCAATCTGACCTGCTCTTCTTAGCTTTTCACAAGAAAAAGGCCATCCCCAAGTGGAGCCACTGTTAGCCTCCTATTGCAATAGGGGTTCATATTTCATGATTGACGGTTTTCATGTCAAATATGTCATCTTTTTATTACTGCAAAGGTTCTATATTTCTAGAGAGTTTCATTTAGATAAGTCATTTGAAGAGTTGTTCAGTCAAGGGAAGGCCAAACAGTTTAAACTTGGCGGATTGGTAAATAGGTAGAGAAACGAGGGCGCTCATCAGCTTAATCTGAGCCCTGGAAGAGACAAGGGTCGATTTAGATAGGAGGATAGCTGAAAGAAAGGTTGAAAGGCTGGGTATGCTAGTTCAAGGGCACCCAAACCAAAATAAGAAAAATTGTTAGGAGAGTAGGCCGGGTAGGTAGCGTTGTGGTGGCAGAAACATGGCTTGGGATCCATTTCATTATATTCTCAAGCGTGTTATCCGTTCGCATCTCAAACATAAGGCAGTTTCAATTTGGAGGAGCTCAAGCGAGGCATGTCTGAATTTCCCTTTTTTCCCTCCAAACACTCGCTAACTTCCCCTAATCTACTTAAAAAGGTCTTGTTTCCCCTTCAAAAGCCTAAGATTCCTATCCTTAGCACTCTCTGATCAGATTACATATTAACTTCTACCTTATCATCTAAATCCCAGTTATTCTTCCCTCCCCATACTAAAAACATTATACGAGATCCACCTAAATACATATCCCCTCCATTGGTTGAAATATAACCATAACTAGCTCAACATTTTCTGCTACTACTACAAACGAATATGAACCTTTAGTTCTGTTTTTAATGGTTGTGAAGTGGTACTTTGGAAATGTCCAGTGGTTTGGTTATGTCTATATCTATGATCATGTACATTCAAGAAAAATGTTGGATGGCGTTTTGGGTTTTGTATCCCAACCTTGGCAATGGCACCAGCACCCTCTGTTTTCATGTGTGGGACAAGATTGTACCCAAATGAAACAACCATGTGTTTAGAAGGATAGTGTTTGTAAATTGGTTATATTCTAGCTATTACCTCTTATTATACTGTCACTTGTTTGCAGTGGTGCATTTTCTATCTTGCTGTCCAAGGATTACCAGAACCAAACATATTGGCAACCTGATGATGCACATGGAAAGAATAGAATAGAGTCTGCTCAATTTAATAAGGACAATTCTTTTGTGGATGGAATTTTACAGTTCTTTACAAGTTTTGTGCTGTATGGTTACTTGGTTCCATTATCACTTTATGTATCTATGGAAATAGTGAAGGTAATGCAAGCGTTCTTTTTAAATATGGATATACGCTTGTACTATGAAGAAATTGACAAGCCTCCTTCTGCTCGAACTTCAAAATTTGAATGAAGAATTGGGTGAGGTTAGCACCATCCTTTCGGACAAGACAGGCACTCTTACACCTAATGAGATAGAATTATTCAAATGTTCAATTGCTGGTGTGTCTTATGGAATAGGTATTACTAAGGTACAGAAGGCTATGCCAGAAAGTGCGGGCAAGAAGCCTTCCTTGAAAGAAGAAGAAATCTTTTGTTCAACTCTTCAAAAAAGGATTCAACTTGAGGGATCATAGACTTGAAAATCAGAGCTAGATTTCACTGAATATCATATATGGCCTTTTGCATTCCTAGAGGCACTCACAGCATGTTTTACATTACTATAAACTAGCCACTTACACACACCCTAAGAGTAGATGATGGGAGCCTTTAGCTGTTGGCAAAAAAAGAAGATGCAGAGAAGACAACATTGGACAAACATGGAGATATTATTGATGATTCAATGGGAGCCTTTGATGCTTTTGATATGTCTGGTGAATCGAAAAAGGCATTAGTATCTTTTGGTCTAGGAAATTACCTTCTCTGTGTTAGGCCTGTAAATGATCAAGCATCCTTTGCAGATGGTGAAATATCTCCTTCCTTTGAGTGGTCAAATGATTTGAAAGGTGTAAAAGTTGTTTGTAATTCAGGACTTTTTGACAAATTAAGTTATCACATCAGGTAGACATTTTATGGCCAAAATGCAGAGTCAGGCTTTAGCATGATTCATTGTGGCCTAAATAGCGTGGGTACAAAGACTAAAGATATTTATTTCCTAGTCAGAACCACAAAAAGAAAATTATCTGTGGGAACATTGTATACTCCTCAGCATCCAAAGCCACAGTCCCAGATAGTTGCTTTGCAAGAACAGCAGGATATTTTGATCTTGCCGACCATTCAAGTGTCCAATCTTCTGGAAATGAAGATTGCAGTGACATCAAGTGATCATTTAGACAAACTCAGGAGAGATATCTGAACAAAGTGGTGGCAATCATGCAATTCTTAAGGGTGGACAGAAAGAATACATGTATGCAGATCTTAGTAAGCTTTTTTTGACAGTAACTCTCTATGATCTGAAACAAACGAGCAGTCCAATAAATGATGGTGACTGGGGAAAGTTTTCAAACAAATCTAAAGGTGAACTGCATGACCTCGATATAGAGTTGGATTTTGGGGATGGAAAACACATTCCTATGTTAAGGTTATCACGAGGAGATATGGGACATTTAGAGGTTATCATTCATACCCAATATGCACTTCAAAATGACACTGATATGCGACTAATTTTTTGGGCCTCCCAATAGGAGTCCTTCTTTATGTGGAAAAGGAATGATAAACAAGCTCATGAATCAGGCAACATAATTCCTCTGAGCTATTGGACCGGCTATTTTTCCAGTGAGCTACAGGATTGGATTGGAATGTGAGTCAGTATTTTTGAACTCCAGGAAGTATTGATGCTGATCGAACGTAGCAAACTTGATCTCAGTTTCAAACCATTTTTCAACATCAGCAAACTCCAAATGCAGCAATCCAAAATTGTTTGCCATTGCAAGAAAACTCATTTATGCAGGACGCTTCTGTTACACATCATGCATCACACAGTTAAAAAAAAAATGCGCACATACTCAGTGGCAATCATAGTTAAAAAAATGTGCACATACTCAGTGGCAATCACAGTTAAAAAAATGCGCACATACTCAGGCAATCACAGTTAAAAAATGCGCACATACTGAGTGGCAATACTCATGGAAGATTTGACAATTTAAATTCTACTCTAAAATCTGTCATTGGTGGTAAGATCATGGTCCTTGGCAGCCACTTATTGAAACTGTGGATGGATTCATAAGATACCAGTATGATAAGAATGGCTTTGGTGCACCTTCACAAATATGGATGGCTTCCACTAAGGATCCGAATATAAGTCCTCAAAAAATTAAATTTAACTGTTGGTGTAAGCGGGAAACCTGACGCCTGCTCTGTTTTTTAAAGATATCTGAAGGTGTTGTGTCATAGCCAGATAAACCAAACTAATACACCTGGAGGTTGTATTGAATGAGCACAGGAGATAAGTTAGGGGCGATTGAACAACTGGAGTGGTTTGAGAGGAAAGTGAATGCCCGATACGACAACGAAGCAACTTTAGCAAACCGACAAAGAGGCCACATAAAAGCAACAGAACCGCCCGAAGGATACAGATAAGAGTATTCAAAGCACAGCCCTCAGTCACATAACCAAAGCTGCCAGCTGCCTTAGCGCAGGTCTGTTTAGATAAATATGTATTTATTCCCAGCCCAGCGATGAGTTAAAGACATTAATTCATAGATATTTTTTCAGATATGATCGGGAGATATTTGTTTGATATTTTTCCCGTGACATCTGTTCAAGGGAAGGCTATAAATCCTTCACTATATAAACCACCCCATAGTCAGTTTGAAAAAGAGAGAAAAAAAGTAATAATTGGTCAATGAAATCTGATAGAGATTAGTTGTGTACATCTAGTATGATTCATTAATCAAAGACTGCGGGAGTTTTTTTTGGAAATGGACTGTGTGCTGTGTCTTGGTGTTTGAAGGGGCCTTACGGAATTCCAAATCTGCCACATAATTCAATAAGTGCCTCTCATCTCTGTTTTTATTTATGTTTCACGCTCATAATATGCTCATATCGCCATCTAAATAGCAACTAGAAATATTAGTATAGAATTTGCTGAGCCACACTCTATGCTCAAGGTCTGCTATTTTTTTATGTTTTCCTCTGAACTGGTAATGAATGTTGATTCCTTTGGCCTCTTATCTCGGCGAATCTGCCCATGTTCTGGCATTTATGCAAGAAATTTTTATCAGCTCCTAGACAGAGCTTTTTTCACTTTCATGTTGATATGCTAAAATAACGATTTTGTTTGTGTACTCCTCATCTCCTTAAGACTTCCAATCCAGCTGGTTTGCGCTGTATCATTGAAAGTTTGTTGGCTGAGAGATCAAAGATTATTCAAAGGATCAGATAATGGGTTGTCCACTATGCTTTATTTTTTTAAAAAATGCTGAAGAGTGATCAACAAATTCTCATGCTCTCATATGGACTAATAAAACATTTCTTGTCTGTATAAAATCAGTTCTCATATATTAGTTTCATTATCACTATTTTTCGATTGCAGAAATGGAAGACTAATCGACAACTGGCCTTATAACCATTTACACTAAGTTTTTTGCAACTTGGCTAAGAGCTTTAATATGAATACCTCATGGATCATATTAACTCTTTTCCACCCATGAATGATTATTATTTAGGAAATCCTAATTGTCCCTAGATAAAATCTATTTTCGATTGCAGAAAGGAGGAGTAATCTACAATTGGCCTTACAACAATTTACCCTAAGTTTTTTACAAGTTGACTAAGAGCTTTAATATGAATACCTCATGGAGCATATTAACTCTTTGTCACCCATGAACGATTATTATTTAGGAAATCTTAATTGTCCCTAGATAAAATCTATTTTCGATTGCAGAAAGGAGGACTAATCTACAATTGGCCTTACAACAATTTACACAGTTTTTTTTGCAAACGTACTATATGTTTTTGTTCTGACTAAGAGCTTTAATATGAATACCTCAGGGAGCATCTTAGTTCTTTGTCACCCAAGTATGATTGTTATTTAGGAAAACCTTAATTGTTCCTAGGTAGAATCCATCCACCTTACCTCGATCAGCCAGATCAAAGATATCTTAGTTGCCTTACATCTCTGGCCTCCGCTTCATCCTTTTTTAAAACCCAAACAATTGTTTCATGAGCAGCTATATGCTCCATATCCCCCTCATGACCAAGAAAAACCCACCAGTAGTCCTGCTCCTCTGACTCCATGCCCAATGATTTGAAATTCATCACACGATGCACTACCTCTCTGCTTGAAACCATTCTCTTCTCACCAAAAAACAAAACCCCTTGTACTCAATAGCTAGCCTAAGATCACCCTAAACAAAGCTAAATCCCAAAGAGAGAGCCCTCTCTGACTACTGGTAGGCTAGGACCGGCAGTCCAAAGCTTGGTCTGTGGTTACCTTGGCCATATCCCTTAAAGAGCCAAGGGACAACCTGAGCGTTAACATGTCCAAAGGCTGAGATTGTGGCATATGACATGTCAAGTTGTAAATATCCTTGGAGTTTAGCTCCCCATGGTTTTGATAATAGCATGGAATATTTAGGTGGGCTGTCAGCAACTACTATATCCATGAGAATGCTCTTAGTGGGATATTGTACTAAGGAAACACACAGGTCTTTGATTAACCCTAGACACTTTACATGACTTGAGTCAAATGAAAATAAGTCCTTGTAAGGTCTAGTAATGTCCAAGTTTATTTTTTCTATAACCGATTTATGCATTAAAATGTGTGCAACCCCAAAATCTAACATTGCATTGTGAAAGATTTTATCATGAATGCTAAGGCTAATATAAAAGGGTGGTATTCCTCTTTCTAGGGGTTTTATATTAACATCAGGACCAAATATAAGCTTAGGATGATCATCAAACAAGTTGAAAGAGTCTTCATTCTCAACAAAGTTTAAGGTTTTGTTTATTTGAGACTTACAGGTTTCACTTTTAATCAGCTCTGTTAAGGGAACTGAAATATTAAGTTTAGCTACCTCTGCCTTCAAATTGAAAGGAAAAGGGGTTTTTTCTATTTGAGGACTTGGAATTTTCATGCCAGGAATTAGAGTAGGTTGCTCTTCTTTTTCTGCATTTGAGGTATTTTATTGTGGACTTTCTAATATGGTGTCTAGAGATTTCTCCACTGTCTCCTTGGAGGGGATTGAAGTGGATGGTTGATTTTTAGGGGGTCGGTCATGGGTTATATCTAAAATGGTGGGGACATGAGGGTTCTGATTTGGTCTAGGGAGAATTTGGAGAGTTTTAGTAACTAGAGCTGCTTTGATTTTCTTAGGTTGATTTGGCACTGTTTTCTTGGTCTAGTCATGAGTGTCATAATTCTTTTTACTCCGTAAGTTGTGTTGTTTGTGTACTTCAAAGATGGTAGAATCATATCCTTGCTTATAATCAAATGATTCTCCAGATTGGGTCTAAAATTGCTGCAGCATATGCAGTTCCTTCTCATCTTGGGTCAGGAAGACAATTTCCTCATCATCTAATCCCATCAAGTTAATGTGTGTGTCTCATTCAAGGTCATCTAAATGGGATGTTTTAGCATAGCTTTCCTGAAAGGGAGGCCTAATATTCTAGTTAGGTCCATTCTTTCTAGTATTTTGATTTTGATTTTTTCTAAAGTTTTGGTTTCCCACTAGAGGTCCCTGTTGATTATCCCACTGAGGCTTCCTCTCAATGTTCTCTATCCTATCCATTAGTTTTTCCATACCCTTGGTTAGAACATTTATTTTAAGGTTAGAGGGTGAGGCTTCATCTTTGGCATATCCTCTCCTTTCATTCCTAACCATAGCTCTTTTTGCTAGCATGATGGCTTCTACACTAACTGCTACACTCTTCATGTCTTCTAAAGTTGGAGGATTTCCCTCTCTCAGTTGGAAGGCCATATCAGTATCAAACGCATCAAGAAACTTTATCAGTGCTAAGTGAGGTGGGGATCTAAGATTGACTGGTATTGCATTGTATATATTTTTAAATCTGGTACAGTAATCTTAGACTATTCCATTTGGTCCTCTTCAGATGTTTTCAATTCTAAAAGGATCTGCAGAGTGTTCTTTTTCTTTTCCCATCTATTTTAAAATTGATGATAAAATATATCTAAACTATCTATGCTATTAGCAAGTAACGATCTAAACCATTTCCTAACATCACCATCTAGAGTCTAAGCAAAAAGTCTCATTTGAACATCTCCAATATCAATTTCATGCAATTCAAAGTAGTCTGTCATTTTGTTTACATGATGTTGTGATGTATAAGGTCCTATGCCATCAAATTGGACAATTTTGTTTTGGTAATCTTGTGGGATGGCACCAAGTGGGGCAAGTAACACAAGAGGAGCATATCTATTTTCCATGGCTCTAAGTTGGGCAGGGCTAAGAAGTGGGGTTGGGGTGCTAGGAGATGATACAGTAGTTGATGGAGAACTAGGAGTAATAGGTGATTGATGGGTAATGGTAGGTTGGTAGGGAAGTGAAGGTATAAATGGAAGTGAGGAATGAACTTTAGAGGTGGAAGGGCATAATGGTGAACTAAGGTTAGTTGACACTAGTTCAGAAAGATCAAGGATCTTAGCAGTAGTAAGGGATGACTGAGGGGAATTTAGAATATACTCATCAATTAACTGGTTTTCCTTTTGGCTTCAAGACCTACAATAAAATCTGGATCTAGAACTATGTGTTCGAAATAATACTGAGAGGGGGGGTGAATCAGTATTATTACATTAATAAAACTTTTCATTTCCAAACTCTGATTCATATATGCTACTTTCACAACTTCTTATGATTAAGTTAATTGACCTTCAATGAGTGCATTAGAACATTATCAACCATGTTATCCGTTAATAGATGCAGTAACATAGAATAGATCATCACACATAAGGCACACACATGAAAACCATGATATAAGGTGGAAACCCAATGCGGGAGAAAACCACCTGCTGCAAGTCATCTCAATCTTCTTCTTAATAAGAAAATCCTTTTACAATATTTGTACTAGTGTAGTCTTATACCAGTACAGGAGCTACAACCCCCTTTCTCTTGTACTAGCCGATCCATTTACTAGTACACAGGCTGCTGTACCTGCTACAATGCTCCAAAGATTCCCCTTTTCTTTTGTACTAGCTTAAGTACTAGTACGTAGGCGCCGGCCTACAATCTTCTCTCCTCCAAGTACCACGTTTCATCAATTTTCATACTGGATACGCTCAAGCACAACACATAATCTGAAAGGCCACGTTTCATCCAATTTTCATACTGGACCCAACAACAACATTAAAGCACATAATCAAACAATCTTCTGAATCACCCAATCACTAGATCAATACATATACAATGAGAGTCATCAATCAGATCTAGTCCATCAGATCACATAAAGATGACTCATTAAGAACATAATCAATCACTTCTCAGACTGTTGTTATCAAATCATAATACCAGAAACCAGACCCAGAACACAGCAAGGATAAACATGGACAGCTAATTCTATTTCAAGAGAAGTACGCAGCTTCACCCATGTAATGCCTGCATACAAGTACGCACTGTTCTTCTGTGGCGCCACAGACCTCCGCACCTGCGCCTTCTGTGGCACCGTGCACCTCCGTACCTGCGCTTTCTGTGGCTCCGCGCACCTCTGCAACTGCACCTTCTGTGGTGCCGCGCACCTCCGCAGCTGCACCTTCTGTGGTGCCGCGCACCTTTGCAGCTGCGCCTTCTTTGGTGTCGCATACCTCCGTAGCTGCGCCTTTTGTGGCACCGCGTACCTCCGTAGCTGTGCCTTCTGTGACACCGCGAACCTCCACACCTGCAGCGCTTCTGCTCCTACGTATCTCCGCGCTTTTCTTTCACTGCACTTGTGTGCCTGCGGGTATAGATAATTTCAAGACTTCAAGAATAACCCAGACTGTCAGATCTACAGATCTGATCATGTACCGAAGTGATCTCAACCTATCAGTAGATTCAACTCATTTAGATCTAGACATTACTCCCAAGAGATTCATAGTATTTCAGATCTAGCTCACATAAGATGTTCAACCCAAAAGCATACTCAAGCCAAATGATCTCCTTTGCTTAGGCAAGCTCTTCCTCAAATCGTGGATCAATACCATGGGCCAAAACCATAATAACACAATTCCGTCAGCTAAATACCAAGAGTTAAACATAAGAAATCCCACGTGTGCTTTTCTTTGCCTTGAAGTAAGTGAACTGGGGGTACGCACCTCCTGAACGGGATAACTGCGGGTATGTACGCACTTTATGTAACACCGGCCTACGTGTACGCACCTTCTGCAAGGTGTACCTGTGTACCCCTTATTTTCTTCAATATTTGATAGCTAATCATCAATCTCTGCTGCTGACTTGAACTACTGTGATCTATCACCTGAATGGGTTGCCATCAAGGACAACAATTTAGCCATAATGCCAACAATCTCCCCCTTTGGACTTGATGGCAAAGCTTACTTGTGAACTGTCATGTGATCCCTTTTTGCTGTCCGGTAACCCATGCACTCTGTCACATCTGATATTTCTTCTGTAGATTCATCTGAATGTATACAAGTGAGATGATCTTCTATGAGAGGGTTGCCATCAAGTACAAGACATGCATCATAATTCCAACAATCTCCCCCTTTGGACTTGATGGCAGCAACACAATCACTCTCCCCCTTTGACATCAAGGGAAAAGGGTTATGCTCCCCCTAAGAACATGCTCTCCTTGACTATAAACCAGATATGCTGAAGTCTCTGAATGAACTCCCCTTTGTATATGCCATGGTGCTCCAATCTGATAATGCTCTTTCTGAAATATCTGCTCTACTATATAGTGCTGTTCATGCTCAAACTCCCCCGACTGTAAGCAAGGTCTGCAAAAGATGTTCTACAAGAAGAACATGACTCTAAATATCATAAATGACCTTCCTATCACCAAAAGACTCAATACATACATTCATCACCCATCAAATGGTGATACACCAAAAGTTTACATATGATAACATCATTTCATCCCAGGGCATAAGTGGGGAAACCCAAACATATTCGTTCTACATGACCTGAAGAGCATGACTTACAATAGAGACCCACTATGAGAGAAGACTAATCACCTAAGATAAATATCAACAAACAACACTGTATGATCTGCTTCATAGTATCTGTCAACAACAACTAGACCAGCAGCTTGCATGAATCATCAATGTATGTCCTCATCAACTCATCCTTTTGAATCATTCACATTCTCACATATGAGAGAAATACCATATCATCAATTTGGAACATATACAAAACAACCTGTCATCATATAGGTAGGAACTCATCATCATGCAACTTTGAATAATCATCCATGTATCCAGCCAACAATCCTCATCCATATATGTGCCAAGAACAATAAGGACTCCATGCAAGAATCAACCACAAATCTGATCCAAGAATTATGTGAACAACTCATAACCGTAGAAAGATGAATCATATAGGTATCATCACCAAAGACTATTAACCATAATGCCAACAATGCATTAAAAACATATGCTCCCCCTAAACTAGTGCCATCTGTCAGATCTTATCAGCAAGAAAATTCAATAAATGCCTTAAGACATGTACGCAGTTTTTCTTTATCTGTCCAGCGTAGCCACGCATTTCAACTTCTGCTCCCCTACGTACAGCCACAGATATCCTTCCACTGCATACATAGGCAGATAGTCTTCCACTTCACCGCGTACTCCACGCACCTTTTCTTTTATCGCGCCGCGTACTTCTATGTACCTATGCAGGTTATCCTTCTATCGCGTCGCGTCTGTCTGCATGTGCTCTTCTAATAAGCCGCGTACCTCCGCACAGGGACTGTGCCTTCACTTGCGTACATCCGCACCCGGTCTTACGCTCTGCTGCGTACGCCCGCACTTTCACAGTGAATGATCTGCGTACCTTAGATTAGGACCCAATTCAGATTTCCAGATCTGATATTTTGCTCGAGAGATGATACTTCATAGATCAACTTCACTTTTCCTACTGCCTTTCTTGAAACAATCATATACGCGATTGTGCAGTATCCAACTCGCGTATATATGCGACTTCCCTTTATGGAGTTTGCATATGAGATTCAGGACACTGAAGTTTTGTACTTTCATCTCCCTCTGATTCTGGTATGTCTGTACATTGTGCTATGCCACCTTTTTCTGACTGTACTTCCTTTTTCCTCCATATCTTCAAGCGTGATGATGAACATTTTCTCTTTTTTTGATTATGGTGCCCACACTTTGTTCCTGCATTCCTTAGCTTATATGTCCAGCTTGTTACATTGCAAAACATCTTAATGTTTCATTTCCTTCCTATAAACATCAGAGCTTTGTGACAAACATCATTGCAAGCAAAACAATGGTATCCTAAAAGTACCTTGATGAGATAACCGGTCTGCATAATGGTCATGAACTCTTCTTCTCTACGATTCTAGCTACAACATGTCCAAGTTAGGAGCGATACATAACGTTCAACATTATTCATAGGAGGAGTAGTAAAGGATTTTCTTTGAGGAACTCTCTTCCTATGTTTGATGATGAGATGGATCTTTCATTTCTTCGTTGATCACTTTAGATTTCTCTTTAGAGTTGCTTGCCTCACCTGGTGAACTAGATTCATCTTCAATAGATTCATGGAAACAAAGACCAGTATTTATAGCTGGAGACCTTTGACTACTAAGAATATCATCCAAGACTTTAGTACAATCTTGAAATCATAAAAGCTTATCCTTATCTTCTAATTTACCTTTCAAGATATTTACCTCAACTTGATGTTGCTCTTCCTTTCCAAGACATTGCTTCTTCAAAATTTCTTCTGACTTTCTTCCTTCTTCCACTTGTTGCCTTAGATTGAGTATCTC
>APFE030732448.1:0-10402 GCA_000404065.3 Pinus taeda | reverse complement strand
CTAAAAAATAAAACAAATAAATATATTAAAGTGTATATATATTAATATAAACAATATTGGTTAATATTATTTCTCAATTTTTGATGATGGCATTCTATTGTTTTTTAGTTTAATTAAGCTATATCTAATTTAAGGGAAATTTTAATAATTTAATTATAAAAAATTCGTATACTTTACTAAAAAATAAAACAAATAAATATATATTAAAGTGTATATATATTAATATAAACAATATTGGTTAATATTATTTCTCAATTTTTGATGATGGCATTCTATTGTTTTTTAGTTTAATTAAGCTATATCTAATTTAAGGGGCCAGTACTAGCTAATATGTCACCCTTGTTATTTTATATTTATAATTTTTTAATGAAAATTTGGTCAATTAATTTTATTTTTAAACATATAATTTTATATGGTTTAAAGTAGATTTTTAATATATAGATAAATTTAGATTAAAAAGATGAAATGCTTATTTTTTTACAAAGTATCTAATTTAACTATACAAATCCCTATCAAATTTCAAATCAAATTAATTTAAAAAATACAATTAATAAACAAAAATGGACTACACAAATTCCTATCAAATTTCAAACCAAATTAATTTAAAAATTACAATAAATAAACAAAAATGGAAAAAAATTAAAGTACATAATTAACTCACTATCCAAAACAAAAACAAAACATCTTGTAAATCATTAGCAAACAAAATTTGGACAATTTTTATAAGGGATTCTACAAAAACCTTTACTAGAGGGTCATTTCCTTGTAATGTGAGGGAGGGGTTAATCGGTATTGTTCCTTATAACGGAATTTTACCAATTTTTCCTTTCATTACATAACTACTAGATCATGTATTAATCAACCACCAACAAATTAGTAGATCATATAACATATAAATCATGTGAGTAGCTAAATATAACTAAAAAGGTAACGATCAACAACACATAAATATGTAAGACATAAGAGAATCAGTGATCAAAATGGACATAAAATATTAGGTGGAAACCCAAACAGAGAAAACTATCTTCGAATGTTATGTTTTTCTCCTATTTTATTACTATAAATCTCTTCTTTTAGATAGTCACTAGGTAGGACCTGTGTGCCAGCCATAACATGTTAATCGTGTGATACTGTACTTTCTCTAGGGTACTACCTGTATGGATTTTATAATTTGCTACCTACTACAAGCCACCACATCTTTCACTCTATAGGCCATGACCTACTAGAAGCCACCACTACCAATAAGTCTCACCCAACCACTACCAGACGGAAGCCACCACTCCTAGGTTATTAGGCCACTACCTTAATGATGTCACTACACCCTAAATATATAAGCCACTAGATGGAAGCCACCACTCCCAAGTTATTAGGCCACTACCTTAATGATGTCACTACACCCTGAATGCACAAGACACCACTTACTCATCAAACATTGCAACCTTCAAGCTCTTTTGTGGACCATGTTTCATAATGTTTATACTAAATCCACAACTCTCTACAATAACACCTATGAGCCTCATTTTGTCCATATTCATACTAGAATCACAATATCCTCTATGCGAATACAGTTGAATCCAATATGAAACACAATAACCAATTTATAGAAAAAGCTATGCAACAATATATTTTCCATAATAAATACATCACCTCAACATAATCAACATCATAAAATATCTAATTACAAAAATTCAGCCATGTCTCGATAATAGTAGCCATACAAGACATCAACAATAAACTCTCCAATAAGGCCCCTACAACACAAACATATTAGAATTCTAAACTCTAATCCAAAGTATCGCCAACAAAAAGTACAAAAGTACTATGATCTCCATGACAACAACAATTGGCATCAATAAATTCTGCAACACAAACATGTTAAGCACATACATACACTATGACTCCATCATCCTCTAACATATTCTCCAAATTTGAGCTATCATCTACACTCTATATTTGCAATATTGTAGATCACATTCTGTCTTTGTTTAAAAGCTTCTGCTGCAAACTTCGATATTTTATCAACGATCAAATATGCAATTGATACAAAGCACTAATGATCATTATCTTTGACTTGATAATTTTCTAGAATGTAAAACAACTCAAGTTGACTCTAAACAATAAAGAACATTGGGAAAATTCTTTTGGAAATCCTCAAGGGAAATTATGTGCATGCATAAATAAGAATTTCCCCTATAAAGCTATTTTGTTGGGACAATATAGGCATCCTAGAGAAAATCATAGCATAAATGAGAATTTTCTCTATAACGCTATTTTGTTGGAACAATATAGGCATCCTAGAGAAAATTATTGCTTGGATGTTGTAGGCTTCCCAATGAAGATCACAACATCTTTTCTCTGTGTATAACTACCTCCCAAATAATATGCCCTAACTCATGCAAAATCATCTCCTCTCTGCCCAAAGATTTCCCATTTCTCTGCATTGTTTCTCCAACACCTCTACATCCTACGCAAACATTAGAAACAACTCGAAACATGTCATCAAGACTCTAATTATCATGAAAAGACCTCCAAATTTATTGAGTAATACCATGAGGCCAACATGGCAAGAAAAACTATCATTGCTTGGACTATAACTGATTCTTAACTGATTTCTTGACTATTGGTAGCCTTACTACTCATATGTTAACTCCTTTTATATTTCGAAATAAAATATAAGTGTAGTAAATAATATTAATTTCCTAGAAATATAAATAGAAATGTGTGCAAAATTAATCTTATGGGAGTATCACACAAAACTCGAGGAAGGGTTTGCATATGGAGATATTTGATTCCTCTTGGTTCTAGTACATGTGGAATTAAGATGGATTTATGATGATTTGGAGTAAAACGCTAATAAGATGTTTCAACTAGAAGGAAAAACTTATTTTCAAAATTTTCATATGATATATGCCTAGTTGACATTGAAATATTTTATTTTTAATACTTATTCTCCCCATTAAAATGTTAGTAGACGTGACATCATATTTAGAAGAAATAAACATATATTCATAGGATATAATTTCTCTCGTTTTATGTCTATATCGATAGGATATAATCTCTCTTTTTATATGAGTGTGCTTGTATTGGATGTGAATTTTTTTTATTAAAAGTTATTGATTTATGACCCACATTATTTTTGTTTTGTTATTATAACAACTTAAATATCATATAGTCAATAATAATATTTTTAGATGTCTCAACTACATATAAATGTTGAAAGTATGAAATAACTCTTTAATAATAATAAATAATTTTTTATTTTTTATTTTACTTTATACCTATCTAAAGTAACATTGGAGCACCCAAAATCCTAAAAGATTTGGTAGTTGACTCCTATTTCCCAAATTTCCCCATATGATTTTGTCAAAATGATGCGAGATTTTTCCATTATTGTTACTATCGAGCACAAAGAAATAATTTTCAATTTCTATCAATAATAATGGTAAGTTTACTATTTATAATATTGTGTGTATTACTTTTAATCTAAATTCTTATAATATATTGTTAATAAAATTAGTAATAAATAAAAGGTATTAACATTTTATTATAATTGTCACTGTATAACACATTCAATTTTTTCTTTGACCAAAATTTATGGGCATTTATCCATAGTTTTTCATATTAAGAAATAAATTTTTTATTTTTTATTATTATTTAAATTTATTTATTTGTAAGGTGATTGGTTGCGGTCTTATTATGGGTTGTTTAATAACTTCCATTTCTAATAGTTACTAGTTTTTTTGTTTTTTGTTTTATTACCTTTTTATTTAAATTTTTTCTTTTTCTTTTTTTCTATTATTTCTATTTTCATGAATTATAATTTTGTCACAATTTTTTCAATATTAGTTAATCATATTTCTTAATTAATACATTATTTGATTAGTTCTTTTATTTTTCTTATGAAATCTTTGTCTTTGTTATTTTTTTGTTTCATTAAGTTATATTTAAACTGGTGACACTATTGTTGTGCCCTTATATTATTATTGTTATGTAGGCTCTCATTATATTGGTGGCCCCTTAGAATCATGTATATACCAAGGAGGTATTATCATTTGTATCATCCAAGAATTGTTGTTTTATGTGATGTAAAGGAGGTTTCCCCTTGAAATAGGCTATTTTAAAAGTCATTCATCTTTTTTTCTATTTTCTGAGCTGTTTGCATAATAGAAAACATGTGTTCATTAATGGACATTTAAAGATTGTATGTTCCTCAAGTATCTCCTGCACAAGGTCATGAATCCATGTATCCCCTCTCTCCATTCATCCTTTCTATTATTTATATTGGTTAAATTAATCCACATATGAGGCACAAGGCAATTTTTACAAGAGGTCACAAAGGGTTCTTACATTGTAGTTGCCTCTTGGAACTATTATTGGGCTCAGTTATGACCCTAAGGGCCATGGCCACCCCTCCTCGACTAATTCACATCCCTTGTCTCTGCATATCTTATAGTAATAGGCAATAGCAATGAATAATGCAGGATTAAGACTTACCAAATGCTTGAAAATGACTAATACTTATTATTTATTTCATGAACATATATCGTTTTTATTTTAAAATATATTTTAAAGAAATAATATATTTTGTTTGTTATGATATGTACTTATCTATATTCCAAACAAATCAATAAACCATGCATATATTTTCATATAAAATAATTTGAATCTACATGCGAAGTCAAACATTTTTTATATATGTAATCAACCAAAAATGAATCCTAATATTAAAAAATAAGAATGTTTTCCATCCAATCATTGTTTAAAATTAATAAATATTTGAAATCATATAATCTTAAGATATACCATTTCTTAGCGATATCTATTTATATTTCTTTGTCAATAAAATAAAAAACAAATAACAATATCAATGATAATAAATATCAACTCAAAGTAGCGTGAAATTCCCAGAAATTTTTAATTTTGAGTATACCTAGCAGTAAAAACCACACCAAACAAGGAATATTTAACCTTATCTCGCACCATGAGAACAATGATATTTAAGGAAAAGAACCCATTGTGGTGAGTAAAAAACCTAACTTCCATTTGACCCAATCCCAAATTGTACATAGGTTATTCCTTTAATACATAGTGGATATCGAGACTAATCACCGCATTGCTTTACCCCAATTTTTCTATTTAGGAGAACTAAACAGTTGGAAATTCACTTCAATTTATAATTTTATTTGAAAAATTTGTAGCATTGATTAGTGAGGATAGGTTGAAGCCTCCCATCATGTTGTGCGCAACTGAGGACCTAATCCAAACATTCCAACCTAGATTCCATTTATGCATTATTAATATGACAAGAATAGATAAATAGGAATCATTTAAATTCAAAGTCGTATTGGAAACCCACCTGATGCAGTAATGAACTTAAGTTTGCAATCAATATTCACATTCAGCCATAGAAATATAGACTTACTATTCAATTAAATTAAATTTAAGGTCATATTTGGAAACTCCCTTGATATAGCAATAAAGTTCAATTTGCAATTAATCATCAATGTTGATGATGAAATTTTTTTCTCTCTCCCAATGAGGTATTACATGAAAGCTCTCTTTTGTTTCTTTGAATGAGGTATTATATGAATGTTCCCTTTTGGAGAACGAGATAACAAAATGGAATGATTGTCCGTTGCATATTTTATTTTAAAAAAGATATGACAACATAAATGTGTGTGAATGAAACAACAATTATATCAATGTAACTAATTACAAAATTTAAAGATTTTTAACAAAATTAATTAGAAATTTAGTTATCAATAATTTAGATGAGGAGAGGGCAATTATAAAATTCTTAGGTTAAAGTAAATTTAAAAGAAAACATAAATTTTGAAGTTATATTAAATGACTTTGATTCATTGTAAAAAATGATGGTTTATTTTTTCACTTAATTTGAATTTCTATTTTATAATATATGGTATTCCATTTTTATTGATAATATATTAATATATAATTAGAATAAAGTATATTAAGTAAAAGTTATGGTGATTAATTTGGTAAATGAGTAAAATATATAGTAATTTTTTTAGAGTTGAAAAATACAATTGTGTAATTTCATTATTTAATTTGTTTTAAATACATATAAAGTATATATAGACCAATAAAACTTTTTTAACTATATTTTTTTTAATTTTTTTCATGATTTTACATAATTTTTTAAATGATATATAATTATATACAATATTAAGATTAAAGTATTTTATATTACATATATATCCAAATATTAAAAATATTTTTAATAAATATTTCTGATATAAATATAAAATGAAGTTGACATCAAAATAGTTAAGTTAACATAGATTTTCAAATAGTTTATTTAACCTTTCCTTTGGAAATCTTTTCTCGAAAAGTGTAAGGTTTAAATATCTTACACAATTTTTTACTTCTAATTACTTTTAAGCATATTCATTTTTTTTAATTATATTAGACATTATTTTTCTATTTAGACCATAATTTATTTTTATTTTAAAGAGTTATGTATGAAAACTGAGGCACAGACTTCTTGCAGATTTCTTACACTGACATCTTACACGGTAGATTTCTTAAACAGACTTCTTACACATCCTTAATGTGTTGTAGAATAAGCTTATGGGCTCAAAATGACATCTTACACATTAGTAATGAATAGATTTTTTAAACAACCTTCTACACATCTATAATGTGTTGTAGAATAAACTTATGGACTCAAAAATAAAATAAATTAATAATGGGTAAATTTTTTATACAAATTTCTTACACATCCATAATGTATAATAGAATAAGCTGATGGAGTTAAAAATGAACATAAATTAATATATAAAATATTCATTATTTTAAAAAATATGAACATTTCATTTTCGAAAGTTATCTATTTTGAGAGAAAAATTAGTAAAACTAATTGACGATACACCGAAACGCACCCATCCTTAGTCACTCTCTTTACCAATGTCCTAATTTGAAATTTGAGATTTTAAAATTAAATTAAAATTAACTTTTTAAAAATAATACTAATAAAAGAGTTAACTGTACTTTTAGGAATCCAAAAAAAACGTCATTGGAATTTTAACTATCAAACGAGGCTTGTTCTATTCAGTCCAGACGTAAATACAAATATACGGGACATAGGTCAATCATAACTACGATTTGCAAAGCACTAATGTTATTAGAGGCACAGACACACATGAAATGCTAAACGTTGTGATTTTAATTTTAGATCTCCACAGTAACGGCAGACAGCAGTTGATAGTCCACATCAGGGTCTTGGGGCATCTTAATGGGAATGGGACACCACTCTCCAACCATTTCCCCTCTGATACTACTGGTCCACGTTCTATACAATGAGGCCTCGGCATATAGAAAGCATGATCTATGAGAGGCGGGAAAAATCTGAATGCTTTATATCAATAAAAGAAATCTAATCACAAAATAAAACAACTAATAAAATATGAAGAAAATCTTATAATTCAAATGGGAATAATTGAAAAAGGAAAAAAGTTAAATCATAAAAAACAAAAAAAACAAAACAAAAAATTAGTAACTAATAGAAATGAAAGTTACTAAAACATCCCATAATAAAACATTAACAAATAATAATAAAAAATAACAAAATTGAATTCCAAAAATTAACCTATAATAAAACGCAATAATCTGCATGTTATCTGCATGTTTATTTCATATTTTAATCGTTCAAATATTTATTGCTAATTAAAAAATAATATTTTATTGTACTTGTTGTAGATATGATATTATGTATTTAGTTTTATTTTGCTTGTGCATTAGTTTTTGTTTACCAAAAAATTAATTGGTTTATCTATAATTTCGAAATTCAATTTTTGTTATTTTTTATTATTATTTAAATCAATTTATTTGTAGAGTTACTAGCTGAGATTTTTTTTTATCTTTTTTTTTTATATCTAGCTTAATTTGTACACGGGGTCGAATCCCACAGGCTGCCACTATAACAGCAAGGAGGAACCACCCACACTATAACAGTTAAGAGGAACTGCCCAACACGCAAGGAATGGCCCCTCAAGATAAGACAGGACTTGAACCTCTCAAGATAAAGATGAGACTTGAATATGTTACCTATGTGACCTGCATAGTGGCATGAACAACTTAGCAGACCATTCCTTGACCACGAGCCCAAACCCCTGTGGCTTATTGGTTGAGATCTTATTATGACTTGTTCAATAAATTTCATTTCTATTAGTTATTAATTTTTTTTTAGTTTTATTTGCTTTTTATTTTATTTTCTGATTTTTATTTTTTTACTTTTTCTATTATTCTACTCTTACTTTTTTCTCCATATTTTCAATTTGAAATGAATTATTACTATCCAATATTTTATAAGTTTACACTTATAAAAAATTAGTACATTAGCTAAAAAAAATACTAAAAGACATAAATATATAAACAACTTATATATCAATTATATAGAACAATATTAAAAATATAAAGACATAAATATATTAAATTTATTATATTACATAAAATATAGTTAATATGATTTCTTATTTTTGGCGTGATGGCATTCTATTGATTTTTAGTTTGAAAATTAAACTATAATTATAATTAAGCCTACAACCATATAGTTAATATGCTGGCCTTTTGTTATTTTATATTGTCGAAGTTATACTTAATTAAAAAATTATGAGATTCAATTCTATTTATATGCGCTTTCAACGCTAATTTTATAGGTGGTTAAACTATATGGATAAAATATATATTAATAATAATATATATCATATAAATAAAATCAGAAGTGGAAAAATAGCTTAAGATTATATATATTATCCAAATATGATTTATACTTATACAAATTCCTATTAAATTTTAAACCAAATTAATTTTAAAAATAAAATAAATAAACAAAAATGGAAAAAATCAAATTACATAATTAGTTCACTATACGATATTAGCGAAAGATATTTGAATTTGAAGAGTTATTGGAGAATCTCCCTTCAATTCTGGCATCTAAGGGCCTGCTCATATAGAGAGATATTGGAGAATCTACCCTCAGATCCTGGCATTTAAGAACATGTTTATATCATGATACATCTTAATACAAAATGATGAGAACCAGCCGAATTTATAAAGAATGCAAATAAATTAATGTTGAAGGCCTCTGTGGCTCATTATCAATTCAATTCCAAGATCGCTGCCTAACGCCAATAAACATTGTTGGATTCGAAGTCCGACATAAAAATTTGAGAGGGACATCGCAAGTCTCTCAGAGATAGAAATATGTTGCGCCTTATTAATCTTCAGTCAAGGTTGTAGATTATTGTTTTCAATTCATAGTCGAATACCATCGTCCATCCACTGCTCTTTTCTCCGAAAATATAAACGTCATGGGATTCTGGCGTCTAGATCACATTCTTTTCACACCATTCCGGAGCCCCTATCCCTTCCTTCAACCGCGAGATGCGAGTACAAAGACAACCATGACTATAAACTATTAACACCACTCGCCCATCACATCCACCTAATTCAAACCTTTTTGGTAGCTTGTCACACAGCCAAATCTGAGGCAATCCAATTTCTGCCCAACGCCTCTATGCAACAGTGAAAGTGAATGCTATCATATATTTAGTGCTCAACCAGTAAACTTTTCCTTGAGAGGAGATACCCTTTCCAATAGGCCGAATGTGTTAGAATTTTTTTACATGGGTAGAGGAGAGGAGCTTGGCTCAGAAATCAATTGGGCCATGTCAAAACTTCATATGTGGCAAGCAAATTGCAACTATACATAAGATTAAGTAAAACTCAAAAGAACTCATGTCAAAATAGAGTAAAACTTGAAGCAACTCAATAAAACTTTGAATTAAATTCTAATGCATGAAAATACATTGATATGAAATTGAGGCTCATTCATTAAAGTAAAAAATAAAATTTACACCAATTTACAATTCACCAAGGGTTACAATGAGAGTTGTTTTCAGGCACCCACCAAAATTTTCTCCACAATTTTTCTTCACCTCTCGGAGTTACACCCTCTCTCTCGGTCAACCTTGCAACTCAAGGTACGTGGTTATGTCTGGTCCACATGTAAAGGTGCAAGACCCTTAGACCCTATTCTATGTTACATTGTTGATTCATGATATGTTGTGGCATAATTATATGCTTGATCTTGTAATATAATGCCTCTATCTTTCTTGGAGCACTTGTGTCTGCAGATAACAAAGCCATATAAAGACTTGTATCCCTTTGATTCTAAAAGAGTGGAAGTCCTCTGGATGATCAAATCTTGGAGCACTTGGGTCTGCAAATAACAAAGCCATATAAAGACTTATATCCCTTTGATTCTAAAAGAGTGAAAGCCCTCGGGATGATTAAAGATCTAGTGGTTAAATTTTGCTTGGAGCACTTGGGTCTGCAAATAACAAAGCCATATAAAGACTTGTATCCCTTTGATTCTAAA
>APFE030732435.1:2035-29129 GCA_000404065.3 Pinus taeda | reverse complement strand
GAGATGCCATCAAGGAGCAGTACTACCCTGTCAAAAGCTATGAGGACAAATACATCAAATGGACCACACTGCGGCAAGGACGAAACCAAGATGTGTCGGAGTTCACAAACATTTTTCATACCCTTCGAACACAGTTGGGTATCAAAGATTCTAAGCTGCATCTGGTACTCAAATACCGCGGCTGTCTGCAGAGATACATCCAAGAAGAGATAGAGTTCTTGAACATCTCCTCACTCGGCACAACATACCGATACGCTGTCAAAATCGAGCAAAATTTCAAACAGAAGAAGCGAGACTTTGGATTTGCAAATCTGAAGCCCAAAGGACAAAGCCAAGGCGGGGTGACCCAAGACAACCTGTCGAAGCCACAAGAAAAGAACAACACCACAAAGCCGAAAAAGGACACAGGCAAGTGGCGTGAGTTCCACAAGAGTCCCACTCATAACACAAGTGAGTGTCGGACCAAGCAGTCGTTCGTGGCCGAGTTGAAGGCTTATGAATCAGATACATGTTCCGACCTTGACCCAGAACTCGACAAGGGGAATGGAAAAGGGAAGCAGATCATTCATGCGGATCCTAGTGCCACTGTTGCCACTGCCAACATCTACAAGAATGAACCTGAAGACTCAGAGGAGGGGGAGCGCCTTTTCCACTCACAAATGTGGGTGAAGGTTTCACCACTACAATTCATTGTTGACAGTGGGAGATGTTATCACTGAAAAGATTTCAAAGGAAAAGGGTAAGGTAAGGGAGGATTGGCCTTGGTTATTCTCAAGTTCCTTTCATGCATAAGAAGCACTTGGCAAACTCAGGGTTAGCATACATCAGAGTTCTTTGAAGGCTCAAGCAAGGCATGTAAGTTTTGAACAACTTCATGGTAGATGGAAAGGCCATTTCAAGCAAAGGAAAGATCAAGAGAGTTGAATTAGCATTAAAACTGTGTTTTGGTGATTATACAGCAGTTTCGTAGCGCGCGCTACGAAACTGCTGTAGCTGCATATTTTGATATAGTTGACCCATTTTGAGGAACAAAAGGGAAACCTTTTTGAAAGGGAGTTTCTGAATAAGGATCATTCGCACAACACAAACATCTAGCAAGGGCAAAAATGGCAAAGGAAAAGCATATATGAACCATAAGCCATTTGTTATAAAAGTGATCACAACAAGTATTTTTCATCATACTTCAAGCAGCGTTGAAGAAGGTTTTGTTTTCATAAAGGTACATGGGCAAGGTCTACACATGAAAATAAAAATATTTCAAAACATTTTTGTGTAATCAAAGAAGGACAGTAGGCATAATTGCTTTCAAATATCCTTGTGAAGGCCAAAAGCAAAAAAGGAGGAACTTTCTCTCCTAGTTTCTACCAGTCAACTTCTATAAGAGTTTCTGAGCAGTGGAAAATGCCTCCCTGAAAAGTGAAAGAGGTTTTCCTCCCTAACATACTGAATTACAAAAACCTCCTTTAGTTTCCTCAAATACATTCTGAGCTGGGAGAAATGAATGATTAAACTTGCGCTATGAAACTGCTGTAGGTGGAAGTTTTTCACAGGCATATGTCTCTGTTTTACACCTGTTTTCCAAAGGCACATTCTAGGAGGTAGGGACGGTGTTTCAAAAAACAAAGCGAGGTTTTTATTCAGTACAGATTGGTTCACAAAAACCTCCTTCCGTTTGTCCAAATACATTTTTTATCAGAAGTTATGAGGTCTTCCCAAGACACATTTTTCAGCCAGAACAGAGCAAGGGACAATCTCCTAGTTTCTAGGAACATCAAGGATCGATTCTGGACAGCTGGAAAAGTATTTTAAAAAACCAAGAGAGGTGTGTGTTCTAGAAATTGTGAACTACAAAAACCTCCTTCAGTTTCGAAAAAGGTGTCATGGATGAGGAGATAAAGGCTTTGTCCCACGTGCCATTTTCAGGGACCCTAAACCTAAAAACGTGGAAACATGTTCCCGAATTTCTAGGGTTTGTCTTCAGCAGTCAGATGACCACATGGGAGGCTTCATCAAAATCGACTTCTTTAGGTTGCAAGTTGTCAAATAATGCTTTAAATTCTTAGATAAGGTTGTTGTAATCATAATAAGGAGTTACACTCCTAGTGTGATTAGTCTCTAGGACTCCTAGTTAGGTGTCATTTGCATTTAATAGTTAGTTTTAAGTATCAATAGGTGTCATAGTAGGATGAATTCGAATTCCCCTCATGCTTGAGGAGGAATCCAAGTTATGTAAAGAGCTCTATATATAGCTGAAGCATAAATTTACAAAGGGTTGGAAATTTTATGAAAAGGCTTGTATTTGGCTTATGTAAGACTCAGTTTCAGTAATACATGTTTGGCTTTACTTCTCAGGATTCATGAGGGATTTTTTATGTTTAGAATATGTGATGTTTTCATTTTCCTAATTCTTGCAGTGGTATGGATGTATAATCACTCAGAATTCACTGAATGTTCTTTGACTTCCTGTATACATTTATAAACTGTGTGGTCCTATATGAGTTTATGTTCTGAATGTTTAAATGTTGAATGCCCTGACTTCCATGTAAGGTTGAGTTCATTGTTATATTGAGGTGTTGTTGACTCCATAAGCCCAATGGATAGTTGTTAAATGTGTTTCCACCATTCATATTTTTCACAGTTGTTCTACAAGAGTTAGCCATCTTATCTTTAATCAAAATCATTAATCCATTTAGAGAGAGCCCTCTCAGGTTGAGAAGGCTAAGCCTTAGTCAAAAGATTGGTTTGAAACAGTTACTTGAAGTCTTCCTGGTTTGCAGCCTTCCAGGGCTTGATTTTGAGATAACATTTTGGTGCGTCTGCCTGGAGCCTAAAGTCTATTCATTCCCGAAATCAAGA
The DNA here is from genome assembly GCA_000404065.3 of Pinus taeda. Lineage (NCBI taxonomy): Eukaryota > Viridiplantae > Streptophyta > Pinopsida > Pinales > Pinaceae > Pinus > Pinus taeda. The sequence goes on along the minus strand of APFE030732435.1, from coordinate 26,273 downwards.
GGCTAAACTTCTGAAGGTAGCAGGAGCTCAGACATCATTTTGAGGATGCAAAACTACCTTGGCGACTCCACACAATGAATAACAAATTGGAAGGTGACTCCACTGCTAGAAGATCAGTAGCTTGATGAAGTTCCAAGATGAGTTCCACTGCAAGAATGAATGTCAGGTATGCTCCTATGAATCGGTCTCATATCCTTGGTTTTCCAAATCCTATGCCCAAGGTTGATTGGTTAGAGGATCTTCCAATATTCAAAGATGAAAAGAAAGACAATGCTGCTCTTCATTTGGTTAGGTTCCATATGCATGTACGCAATATTAAGGTTCAGTTTCCTGAGGATTGTCTCATGAGGATGTTTATGACCACTTTAGAAGGAAAAGCATGATCTTGGTATAAAAGTTTGGAAAATGGTTCAATATATTCGCTTTCTAGTTTTCATGATGAATTCTATGAGATTTATAAAGAATGTCATCCTTCCTTATTGTTGCTCAAAGATTGTTGTAGACATTCTTTAAGTCCTATTCAGTACTTGGAGGATTGTTATGGTGATGATGAATTTATGGATGAAGAAATTTTAGAGGCTCTTCATAACAATGCATTTCAACACCAAGAAGAAAGTATAACATCTCATGAAATGCAACATGAAAATCAGCAGGGGTTTACTTATGAAAACCATGTTCAATCCTCTGATATTGATGTAGAGATGCAGCAGTCTTCTCAATCTTCGAATCATAATGAAGATGAAAATGATTACACACAACAAGAAGAAATACTGGAAGATAGCTTTTATAATCCTCAGGCAGAGGAAAAGGTTTTTCAATTTTGTGTTTCCTTGCAGCAGCTTACATCAATGAATGATCATAATAAGGAGGAAAATTACATTGTTTGTGGGAACCATTTAGAAGAGCAGTTGGATAGCATATCAAAGAAATCGTGTGTGGCTGAGAATCAATTGTCTAAAGATGTAGAATGTTATGATGATCATCAAAATAACCATGTCCTCTTTGACCCAATAAATGAATACATGGACAAGCTTTGCACACCAATTTTTCAATTTCATTTGCATTATGAAGATCATATACATTATAAGTTGATTTGGTCATCTCACTATCATGGTTATTTTGAGGTTGAATGCAGTCAAGAGCCTCCAATATCATAAAGGAAAATTGATTGGCTTTATTAGAAATATCATGTTGCTTGAGCTACAAGTGGAGCTTGCAGCTGATAGGGTAGGTAGGTAGGAAAATGCAAATAAGCTCAAGGTTGACTGAGCATTTTTGTTTTTAGTAGATATATACTTCTCTCTCCTACATTGATCATCAAGTTCAAGCCCAAGGTGAAGGCCCAAGAAGCTTAAAGAGAATGCTTGTCAAATAAATTTATATTTACAATAATGGATAAGGCACTGGACCTGCGAGTTCTTAGTGTACCACAAGGGCACACTATCCCAAGTGGAGCCACTGTTATGACTAAAAAGATTTCAAAGGAAAAGGGTAAGGTAAGGGAGAATTGGCCTTGGTTATTCTCAAGTTCCTTTCATGCATAAGAAGCACTTGGCAAACTCAGGGTCAGCATACATCAGAGTTCTTTGAAGGCTCAAGCAAGGCATGTAAGTTTTTAACAACTTCATGGTAGATGGAAAGGCCATTTCAGGCAAAGGAAAGATCAAGAGAGTTGAATTGGCATTAAAACTGTGTTTTGGTGATTACACAGCAGTTTCATAGCGCGCGCTACGAAACTGCTGTAGCTGTATATTTTGATATAGTTGACCATTTTTGAGGAAAAAAAGGGAAACCTTTTTGAAAGGGAGTTTCTGAATAAGGATCATTCGCACAACACAAACATCTAGCAAGGGAAAAAAGGGAAAAGGAAAAGCATATATGAACCATAAGCCATTTGTTATAAAAGTGATCACAACAAGTATTTTTCATCATACTTCAAGCAGCGTTGAAGAAGGTTTTGTTTTCATACAGGTACATGGGCAAGGTCTACACATGAAAAGAAAAATATTTCAAAACATTTTTTTGTAATCAAAGAAGGACAGTAGGCATAATTGCTTTCGAATATCCTTGTGAAGACCAAAAGAAAAAAAGGAGGAACTTTCTCTCCTAGTTTCTACCAGTCAACTTCTATAAGAGTTTATGAGCAGTGGAAAACGCCTCCCTGAAAAGTGAAAGAGGTTTTCATCACTAATATATTGAAGTACAAAAAACTCCTTCAGTTTCCTCAAATACATCCTGAGCTGGGATAAATGAATGATTAAACTTGTGCTACGAAACTGCTGTAGGTGCAAGTTTTTCACAGGCATATGTCTCTGTTTTACACCTGTTTTTCAAAGGCACATTCTGGGAGGTAGGGACAGTGTTTCAAAAAACCAAGAGAGATTTTTGTTCAGAACAGATTGGTTCAAAAAACCCTCCTTCAGTTTGTCCAAATACATTTTTTATCAGAAGTTATGATCTCTATCCCAAGACACATTTTTTAGCCAGAACAGAGCAAGGGACAGTCTCCTAGTTTCCAGGAACATCAAGGATCGATTTTGGACAGCCGGAGAAGTATTTTAAAAAATCAAGAGAGGTTTTTGTTCTAGAAATCTTGAACTACAAAAACCTCCTTCAGTTTCGAAAAAGGTGTCATGGATGACGAGATAAAGGCTTTGTTCCACATGCCATTTTCAAGGATCCTAAACCTAAAAACGTGGAAACATGTTCCCTAATTTATAGGGTTTGTCTTCAGCAGTCAGATGACCACGTGGGAGGCTTCATCAAATTCGACTTCTTTAGGTTGCAAGTTGTCAAATAATGCTTTAAATTCTCAGATAAGGTTGTTGTAATCATAATAAGGAGTTACACTCCTAGTTGTATTAGGTCTCTAGGACTCCTAGTTAGGTGTCATTTGCATTTAATAGTTAGTTTTAAGTATCAATAGGTGTCATAGTAGGATGAATTCGAATTCCCCTCATGCTTGAGGAGGAATCCAAGTTATGTAAAGAGCTATATATATAGCTGAAGCATAAATGTACAAAGGGTTGGAAATTTTATGAAAAGGCTTGTATTTGGCTTATGTAAGACTTAGTTTTAGTAATACATGTTTGGCTTTACTTCTCAGGATTCATGAGGGATTTTTTATGTTCAGAATATGTGATGTTCTCCTTTTCCTAATTCTTGCAGTGGTATGGATGTATAATCACTCAGAATTCACTGAATGTGCTCTGACTTCCTGTATACATTTATAAACTGTGTGGTCCTATATGTGTTTATGTTCTGAATGTTTAAATGTTGAATGCCCTGACTTCCATGTAAGGTTTAGTTCATTGTTATATTGAGGTATTGTTGACTCCATAAGCCCAATGGATAGTTGTTAAATGTGTTTCCACCATTCATATTTTTCACAGTTGTTCTACAAGAGTTAGCCATATTATCTTTAATCAAAATCATTAATCCATTTAGAGAGAGCCCTCTCAGGTTGAGGAGGCTAAGCCTCAGCCTAAAGTAGGTTTGAAATAGTTACTTCGAGTCAACCTGACCAGCAGCCTATCAGGATCTGATTTTGAGATAACAGGAGCCAAAAGAACCTGATTTAAACAGAGGTCGTGAAGTGGTTGGGCTTACCGACTACACCACACCCATAGCCATACAGTATCGGGTGGCTTCATAAAGGACGAGATCTCAAAGTTCGCCAGCAGTGCCGCCTTCCCTACAGCATCAAGCCATTCACAGACGAGGTATTGTGTGATGTTACACCTCTGGATGTTTGTGATGTATTATTAGGCCAACCATACTTGTGGAGGCGACATGCTGTGTATGAGTCAAGGACTCGTGCTGTCATTATTTCTTTGAATAATTCATTATACAGGATACCAGAGGTAGCCCCACCTACCACCACATCTTTGATCACTACTAAGAAAGGAAACAAGCTCATACCACAGACCAGGAAATTCATCTGTATGGTGCACTCCCAAAGTAAAGGGAAGTTCATTGCCACATCCATGACCCCCACGTAGGGTTCCTCTCCGCAGCAGCAGCAGCAAAGGAATACGGTCATGACAGAAGACAGGAACAACTTCTCGTCACGCACAGGGGTACCACACAAGCTTCAGGTGGGCAACAAAGTCTGGTTGCATCTACAGAAAGAACACCTTCCAAGAACCCATCAGAAGCTCAGACCACTCCGACAAGGTCCTTACACCAGTACGAAGGCTATGGGCAACAATGCTTCGAAGCGCAACATTCCTCCATTCCTTCGCTTGCACCGAGTGTTCAATGTGGACCGTCGTCGACCATGCTTCCCACCATTACTGGACACATCTGAGATTGCAGGACAAGTTCAGCAGATGGAGGAACTCAACGCAATGGGGACCATTGCTTCCTAAGGGGGGAGGAATGATCTAGGTGGATGTTGGTGGCCACCAACCTATCCCATTTGGACCCCCGCAACTATCTCTTTCAGTTTTTCAATTTCCGTAATTGTAGCAAAATTTACTATTTTTAGCAATTTTTCGGGTCCTAAACTTCCGAAGCCGTTTTGAGGCCCTAAACGACGTTTTTTGGGAAATCTGGGGGAAACATGGATCCATGGACCATGTTTCCCTTCCCAAAGTGGTAGTTATCGGATAGATCTTTCTAACGAGCTATCACATGCATCAAATGGAGATTGTATGCCAAAGTTACGACCCCAGGAAATTGATGTACCAATTTACCCAAAATGGCGCCCACAATTTGGCGTTTCATCTTCTAGGGTTAGGTTTTGGAATGTGAAGGGTTTTCCATTTTTTCTCAACAATAAATAGGCCTTCGGGCCTCATTGTAACATAGATCGGAATAGTTCAGACGCATGTAGCTGCACATCTCTTTTCAGAGATACACTACCATCACCCTAGCTGGGTTATTTCCAATTCTCATTGTAAGCATATTTCCGTATTTTCCATTAATGAAATGAAGTATTATTTCCGCTGCATCATTGTGTATATGGTTATCTCTGTATTTTGTTGCGTTCTTGTTTAAATCCGGATCAGTGGTATCATAGCGGTCTACTTTTTCTCTGTTTTTCTTTGCATGTCCCCAATGAGGTCGGGATATAAGGAGTTAGGGCTTGAACTGGTCGAACCTTTGCAAGACTAGCCTCAAAAATCCCAACGCCCTCCCATGGCAGATGAGAAGAAAGATGAGGGAGCAGGAGATCCTTTCAAAATATTGCTCGAAGAAGCCCTCGAGCGGCAAAGGAATGCGATGATGGATAGCTTTGCGCAGATCCTTCAGCGACTACCCAGAGGTGACGCATCGGCTTCCAGCAGCTACTCTGGAAATGCCACATGCCCTTTAAGGTACAAGTAATTTTGAAATCCCCATTCCGAGGGAAAATAAACGAAGATGCCATAGATAATGGTTAATCCTACACAGGTTATTTTTCTGTTCATAATTTTCAAGTCGGGAAAAGATCGTTTTCGCTTTCTCAAGGCAGCCCCCCACGTCAAAGACTGGTGGAACTACTGCAGCAGAAGGAATGAAACTACAGGCTCGCTATTTTCAGCCGCACCCACTTGGAATTCATTCCGAGATGCCATCAAGGAGTAGTACTACCCTGTCAAAAGCTATGAGGACAAATACATCAAATGGACCACACTGCGGCAAGGACGAAACCAAGATGTGCCGGAGTTCACAAACATTTTTCATACCCTTCGCACACAGTTGGGTATCAAAGATTCAGAGCTGCGTCTGGTACTCAAATGCCATAGTTGCCTACACAGATACATCCAGGAAGAGATAGAGTTCTTAAACATCTCCTCACTCAGCACATCATACCGATATGCTGTCAAAATCGAGTAAAAGTTCAAACAGAAGAAGTGAGACTTTGGATCTGCAAATCCGAAGCCCAAAGGACAAAGCCAAGGCGGAGTGACCCAAGACAACCTGTCGAAGCCGCAAGAAAAGAACAACACCACAAAGCTGAAGAAGGACACAGGAAAGTGGTGTGAGTTCTACAAGAGTCCCACTCATAACACAAGTGAGTGTTGGACCAAGCAGTCGCTGGTGGCCGAGTTGAAGGCTTCTGAATCAGATACATGTTCCGACCCTGAGCCAGAACCCGACAAGGGGAATGGCAAAGCGAAGTAGATCATTGATGCGGATCCCAGTGCCACTGTTGCCATTGCCAAGATCCAGAAGAATGAACCTAAAGACCCAGAGGAGGGGGAGCGCCTTTTCCACTCACAAATGTGGGTGAAGGGTTCACCACTACAATTCATTGTTGATAGTGGGAGCCAAAAGAACCTTATTTCAGCAGAGGTCGTGAAGCGGTTGGGCCTACCAACTACACCACGCCCACAACCGTACAGTATCGGGTGGCTTCATGAAGGACGAGATCTCAAAGTTCGCCAGCAATGTCGCCTTCCCTACAGCATCAAACCATTCACAAACGAGGTATTGTGTGATGTTACACCTATGGATGTTAGTGATGTATTATTAGGCCAACTATACTTGTGGAGGCGACATGCTATGTATGAGTCAAGGCCTCGTGCTGTCATTATTTCTTTGAATAATTCATTATACAGGATACCGGAGGTAGCCCCACCTACCGCCACATCTTTGATCACTACTAAGAAAGGCAGCAAGCTCATACCACAGACCAGGAAACTCATCTGTATGGTGCATTCCCAAAGTAAAGGGAAGTTCGTTGCTACATCCATGACCCCCATGCAGGGTTCCTCTGCACAGCAGTAGTAGCAAAGGAATACGGTCATGATAGAACATAGGAACAACTTCTCCTCACCCACAGGGGTACCACACAAGCTTCAGGTGGGCAACAAAGTCTGGTTGCATCTGCAGAAAGAACACCTTCCAAGAACCCATCAGAAGCTCAGACCACTCCGACAAGGTCCTTACACCAGTACCAAGGCTATGGGAAACAATGCTTCGAAGCGCAACATTCCTCCATTCCTTTGCTTGCACCGAGTGTTCAATGTGGACCGTCGTCGACCATGCTTCCCACCATTACTGGACACATCAGAGATTGCAGGACAAGTTCAGCAGATGGAGGAAATCAACGCAATGGGGACCATTGCTTCCTAAGGGGGGAGGAATGATCCAGGTGGATGTTGGTGGCCACCCACCTATCCCATTTGGACCCCCGCAACTGACTCTTTCAGTTTTTCAGTTTCCGTAATTGTAGCACAATTTACTATTTTTAGCAGTTTTTCGGGTCCTAAACTTCCGGAGCCGTTTTGAGGCCCTAAATGACATTTTGTGGGAAATCTGGGGGCAACATGGGTCCATGGACCGATGTTGCCCTTCCCAAAGTGGTAGTTCTCGGATAGATATTTCTAACGAGCTATCATACGCATCAAACGAAGATCGTATGCCAAAGTTACGACCCCGGGAACTTGATGTACCAATTTACCCAAAACGGGGCCCACAATTTGGCGTTTCATCTTCTAGGGTTAGGTTTTGGAATGTCAAGGGTTTTCCATTGTTTCTCAACAATAGATAGGCCTTCGAGCCTCATTCTAACACAGTTCGAAACAGTTCAGAGGCATGTAGCCGCACATCTCTTTTCAGAGATAAGCTACCATCACCCTAGCTGGGTTATTTCCAATTCTCGTTGTAAGCATATTTCCTTATTTTCCATTAATGAAATGAAGAATTATTTCCGCTGCATCTTTGTGTATATGGTTATCTCTGTATTTTGTTGTGTTCCTTTTTAAATCCGGATCAAAAATCCAGACCAAGCTTTTCAGAACTTTGGGAGTTCCGCCCAGTCTGGGTGGAACCCCGAAGGTCCTCCTAGGCTTCCGTTTCTGGCAACTTTGAACTTGGCAGACCTCACAAAGTTAACAAATGATCCAATCAAATATAATCCGGCCTGGCCTCTGGTCCCAACCAAAATCCCTTCAGACATTCCAAAATTCGAAGGGAAGAGCGATGAGGACCCGGGCGACCATGTGACCACTTTCCATTTCTGGTGCTCATCGAAATCCCTTATTGATGATTCAGTTAGGTTGAGACTTTTTTAGTGCACCTTGACTGGTAATACGGCCAAATGGTATATAGAGTTTCCAGGGGGCAACTTTACATCTTTTGCCGACTTAGCTAATATTTTCTTAAATAATTTCTAGTTGCCTGTCTGTTATGTCGCCGGAACTGAACTTCTGGCCAATTTTCGTCAGGACACGACAACTCACATTTCTGACCATATTCAAGAATGGAGATGGAGAAAGAGGCTCATTAAAGCCGAAATCCCTCCGGAGTACTGTCTCGAATGGTTTTTGAAATCTTTACAACCTGAGATCTCTAAGGATGTCTCAATCTCTGGAGTTTACTCCAACGAGCAAGCTACATTTAGGGCCCAACAATTAGAATTGATCTACACTCAGTCTGGGATCCTACAAAAATACCTGCAAGATGCTCCTGGGTCGAAGGTTGACATAACCAAGTCGAAGCCAAGTCCCCATGGGGATGATATAATTGGATCGGTAAACACAAATGCGGTGAACTTGTTGAGCAAATTGTAGCAGTTGTCATTGCAAATTGCTTCAAACAACCAATTCACATCATCTACTACTTCGTCTTCCCAACCCTCTTTGATAAAGGTCGTCCAATCTGATAACCCCAAATGAAATCAAAACTCCAATGGGAAAAAGAATGGACGAGGTAAGAAAAAGAATCTGGATGGGAAGGCTGACACAAATAAATCTGGCAACAATGCTGGTGGGGGTAGAAATGAGTCTAAAAAGAAAGTCAAGTTTCCATGCAAGTTGTGTAGTGGAGACCATTTAACTCATCTCTGCCCAAAGATTCAGATGCTCAGCACTTGTTAGGGCAGCGAGGGGCTTCTATTTCTCAAGCTGTGTTAACCAACCCTTTTCCCCAAGGGCACCAATTTCTTGCTGGCACAAGTTCAAATCCTGGTACCTCCTCGCGGGGCAGCCACGAAGGGGAAAAATCATTGAACACTTTCATGATGGGTTCTAGTGTACATGTGGCTACTCGGTCACGTGATTACGGTAAAGCCGAAACTTCCAAGGACAAAACTGCTCCTGGAAATACCGACCTTCATATTGAGCGACCCCCTGTTGAGACTATACCACAAATACCGAAAGGTTCCGCTAAACGCGCGACTATCAATGCTAACGCTAGGGCTGCCCAGAATTATTCCATTGTGGAAGATCTGGCCTAGATTCCATGTGCCATGTCTGCTTTAGAGGTTCTCTAGTCATGTCCGGCTCAGCGAAGTGCTTTACTCTCGGGAATTGGGGCAGTTGATCCAACCAACTCTTTAGTGCTCACTTTTGACATGTTAAATGTCAAAAAGCGACTCCCTCATCACATGGCTTTCCAAATAAAGTCTACATACCGAAAGATTAATATTTTTCACACTGTTATTGATGAGGGAGATTCCACATGCGTCATGTCGATGTCCTTTTGAAAGGCCATTGGATCTCCTTTGGTTGTTCCTTCACCTACCCTTCTGACTGTGTTTGATGGGCATTCTCACAAGCCGCATGGGATTATCCTGGCCTTTCCTATATGTGTTGGAGGAAAGGTTGTCAATGTTGAAGTATAGGTCATAGATGCTAACCTAGACTATAATCTCCTCTTAGGAAGGAATTGGGTATATGAGATGGATGTCATTGTTTTGACTCTATTTCATGTCATTTGCTTTCCTCATGAAGGGAAAATCGTTAAGGTTGATCAGTTGGATTATCGTCCAGTTGATCCTCAAGCAACTTCTGACTCTACTATCCCCTTAGTGGATAATCCTCGCCTGCCTACGGAGAATCTAAGAGTTGGGATGTATTCCTCATTGATGGGTACCTTTGAGTTTCCCTCTCCTATCGCTCGAATCAATGTCGTTTCATCATCCAAGGAGTCTCCTCGAGAAGGGTTCTTCTGAACTCATTATTTTTCAGACCCTTGGACCTTGCCTTCACCTATGACCACATTAGTTGAAGGACAAGTAAATGGAATGGCATCCTCTATGTCTGCGGCTGAGCTTAGATATCAGTCTATCGTTAACTCCGCAGACGACCACTCTACTCCTTCTTCCGAAGAGGAGTTTGAGGGTTATGTGGCCCCGACTTGGGCCTTTGATTCCACTTTCACCTTGGATTGCTTAGATACAGTTTTACTTTCTGAAGAAGCAACCCTCGAAGTGATGATGGGTGTAGATCGACCTTGGAAAGACTTACACCATCGTTAATATTTCCTTCCTCCATTGCAGGAAGTGGAAGCTAGGTTCTACAAGCTATTCACTAGTGATGTTTGTAGGATATCGAATCCTTTGGCTCCAGTACACTTTCGTGCCAAAGGTAATATGTCAGTGATCTCAGAAATCATATCTATAAACATATCTAGGGACGCTAACGTGATTGAGAATCTCTTCATTGGAATTGAATGTTCCCCTGAAGAAGTGCAAATTTACACCAAACTTTTCAAAGAATTTCGAGATGTATTTTCTTGGTATTATGAGGAAATGCCTGGCATTGATCCTTCTATAGTTCAGCATGATCAACACGTATGAAAACGCTAAGCCGTTTCATCAAAGACTTCGACCGGTTAATCCTAGGAAAGTGGCAGCCATTAAAGCCGAAGTAGAGAAGCTGCTCAAGGTGGGTTTTATATACCCTGTTCCTCTTACCGATTGGGTTTCTAATCCAGTCCCAATAGATAAAAAGCAAGGAACAATCTGAGTATGCATCAACTTTAGGGACTTAAATAAAGCTTGTCCGAAAGATAATTACCCCATGCCATGCATTGATCAGATTATTGATGAGTGTGTGGGTAATGAGATTTTTTCCTTCATGGACGGTTTTTCTGGTTATAATCAAATTTCTATCCATCCTGAAGATCAACATAATACGGATTTTATATGTCCCTGGGGTACCTTTGCATACAGAAAGATGTTGTTTGGTCTAAAAAATGCTAGAGCCACTTTCCAATGGGCCATGTCATATGCTTTCCACGACATCAAACATATCATCGAAGCATACTTGGACGATCTCGCTGCTCGTTCTCGAAAAAGCACTGATCATCCCAGACACCTTCGAATGGTTTTTGAGCGATGTCATTTTTATAAAATTCAATTGAATCCAAACAAGTGCATTTTCGCGGTTACGTCCGGTCGGTTGTTAGGGTTCATCATGTCAAATGAAGGGATTAGAGTTGATCCCTTTAAGGTAAAGGCGATAGTCTAGTTGCCTCCCCCGTCCTCCATTTGAAAACTTTAAAGTCTTCAAGGGAAGGTTAATTTCTTAAGACGGTTGATAGCGAACTATACTGAGATCACTAAAGGGTTTATGCATTTGCTCTGCAAAGGGGTTCCATTCATGTGGGACGACGTTGCGCAGCAGTCATTTGATGCTTTGAAAAAGGAATTAGTCTCTGCCCCACTTTTGAGTCCACCGGATTATGGTAGAGACTTCCTTTTATATCTCGCTGTAGCAGAATCAACCATTGGTATGGTTCTCATTCAGGAAGACGATGCTCTCATAGAGCACGTGATTTATTACTTCAGCCGAGGCTTGAGAGGTCCTGAACTTCACTATTCTCCGGTTGAGAAGTTGGCCTTGGCAGCTGTCCACGCTGTCCAGCGGCTTCGTCATTATACTCTACTATGAAAAACTTTTGTCTTGGAAGCAGTCAATCCGTTTTAGTTTGTCCTTAGTAGGCAAGTGATTGGGGGCAAATATAATCGATGGATTGTTATTCTACAAGAATTTGATCTCGAGTTCTTGTTTGCTAAGTCCGAGAAATCTATGGTTTTTGCCGAGCTAATTTCTGAGCTGCCTTGTGGAGAGGATAATGTTTATGAAGAAAGTTTTCCCGACGAACATTTATTCCTCATCTCTTCACTCAACCCTTGGTATGGAGATATCATTGTTTATCTCTAGACTTCGAAGCTTCCCTCTGCTTTCTCTAAGGATGAACGTTGTAAATTACGTCACCTCGCTAAAAATTACGTCATCATTAGTGATACATTATATTGTCGGGGGGTTGATTCAATCCTTTGGTGCTGTTTAACCTTAGAAGAGGCAGAGTCTGTGCTAAATGATTGCCACAGCAGAGCTTGTGGTGGTCATCTATCAGGGCTTGCTACAACTCAGTGTATCTTGTGTGTTGGCTATTTTTGGCCTTCGCTCTTCAAAGATTGTGTTGAAGTGGTCAAACACTGTCACCCATGCCAAGTTTATACATGGAAGATGCACGCACATCGAGCTCCTCTTTTTCCCATTGTCACTTTCGGTCCCTTTACTAAGTGGGGTATTGATTTTACGACTTGTCATCCACCTTCAGTAGCAATCACAAGTATATTATTGTGGTCGTCGACTACTTCAAGAAGTGGGTTGAGGCCATGCCCACTTATAAAAATGATAGTGAGGCAGTGGCATTGTTCCTTTTTAATTAGATTATCTCAAGTTTTGGTATGCCAAGAGAGATTTTCACTGACCATGGCAGTCCTTTCCAAAATCAACTAATGTCCGAATTGGCTCTCAATATAGGTTTCCGGCAGGAACATTCATCTCCTTATTATCCTCAAGCCAATGGACAAGTCGAGGCAGTAAAAAAAACTCTTAAGATGATCCTACAAAGGACAATTGATAAAAATAGATCCAATTGGCATCTTATGTTGTATCCGGCTCTATGGGCATACCGAACCTCCGTAAAGACTGCTACAGGTTTTACACCTTTTCAGTTAGTTTATGGGTTGGAATCTATCTTTCCTATCGAATGTGAAATTCCATCTCTTAAGTTAGCTATTGAGCTCCTTCCAGAGACCTCTCGTCTCGAAGAGAGCCTCCTTCACTTCAAACATCTCGATGAGCAGCGTCGCGATGTAGCCACAGTAAATGAGGCTCATAAGAAAAGGGTTAAAACCCAGTATGATAAAGTTGTCCGTCCTTGTGTCTTTTCTGAAGGTGACCTTGTCTTGGTCTATGACCAAGATAAGGACACCTTGGGAGCAAGAAAATTCAAACCTATGTGGTACAGTCCCTTCATAATTAAATGAGTTTTAACAAAAGGGTCGTATGACTTAATCGATTTCGAAGGAAACAAATTGGCAGAACCCCAAAACGGGCTCTACCTTAAGAAGTACTTTGCTTAAGTAGCAGCTAGGCAATAGCTTCTTTGTACATTACGTATATTGTGCATATTTTGTCGAGAGTTTCTGATATCAACACTTTTTGGTCTGCTTTGGCAGATGTTGATGGATGACTTGGTTTATTTTGGATTCGCTGATGGTGCTAGTCGGCACACTCGGAATCTCACTTCCGTAGGTTGGGTACTGTATTATCCAACTGGTCAATTGATGGTATCAAGGGGAGTATGCATCGTTCCTGCCTCAAACAATATGGCTTAGTATACTGTCATCATTAATTTTCTATCTAAGGCCATTTCTCACGAAATCGACTCGTTGGTAGTTTATCTTGATTCACACTTGATAGTGTCACAATTAAATAACATTTATCGAGTAAGGGATCCATGTTTATATCGCCAGTATTTAAGGGTGAGATTGTTGCAAAGATCATTTACTTATATTAATTATTTTCATATTCCAAGATCTCATAATTGGTTAGCTGATTCTATCACTAATCAAGCATTAGACTGGCACATCAATCATTCATCACAATAAATTAAGCATCAAAAAGTCAAACTGTATATATATATCATAAAGCGTCTCGAGTGTACATAAGTCTATTCAAAATATACAAATTGGGACTCAAATGCCCATAATCATCTCCACTATGTCTAATTCCCCGGCTTAGGATGAGTGGCTAAGTAGGCAACTACTGCATTGCCTACATGCCTAAAAGTGTAGACCCAGTCACGTGGCATGCCAACCACATGACATTGCATCTCTATAGGAAGGTCCTCTACCGCCACCATCGGCACTTGGTGGGTCAGCCTCACCAAATTCTGTTGAACTGTGTGTAGAGTTCATTTCGTGGTTGTAGCCGCCTCTTCGACCCCTTGGCCGCGATGCTTGTGCCATGGGAACTCATCTGATTGTACAGGCCGAATATCTGGAACATGATCATTATATTAGTCATTTGAATCCTATCAAAAAAAAATTCAAAGTTCATTATTATATTTGAAAAATCAAAAAAATCATAAAATCAAAAAATCACTTACCAATGTCGCCCCATTCTATGGTCGGTGGCAATGCTAGATCGGGATCTCCTCGGAAATCCAACCCGACATAGGGGTAGTCATCAATGGCGATGATCTATTGATCCCACCAGGAAAAGATGTCATCATCGAAAGCAGTCCGTGGGACCTCCCCACCTCCCAGAAATTTCATCAGGTCAGTCCACCTGCCCATTTGAGGATCGCGTGGGGTGCTGATTGAAACTGGTACTCTGGGACGAAGTGCAAGGACTCTCTCGAGGAAGAAAGAGCACAAAATAGTCCCATAACCAAATTTTTTGGTCTTTCCTCTCTTGAAAGATGTGAGTTGGCTTTTCATGCTAGCCAGAAGAGGAGTACACCAATCAAACACTATGGTGAGGCAGTCAACTGCCACACTCATGTTTAGCCGTGATGCCTGATGCAGAGAGGCGGATCCATTCACTCGAGCTACGATGAACAGTATTATCCTCAATGGTAGACTTGCCACATGTGTGATGGAAATCTGACTTCTGACTTTCTTCGGATGTCCCGAGCAATATATCTATATGTAGTCCTCAATCGATAGATTGCTCCATTGTCTCCCCCGGGAATGTACTACCTCTCCCCTTCGGGAAAGGCCTGTAATGAAATAGATATCTTCCACTTCTATCCTGAGTGGCATCTAGTCGATCATAAAAGCATCCCCCTTGATGTTCTAGTAATCAAGAAGCATCTTGAGCAGACGTGTGTTTCCTTTCATATTTGGTAATTTGAAGAACTTAAGCAAACCACATCCCCGTAATGAATCCAATGCTTCTGGGTTGTTCATAACTTCTTCATCTACTGCGGTCTGCTCTCTTTCTCACCAAGTGATTGTCATCCTGAAGGAAAAATCAATTTCAGCTGTTAGTTTTTTTGTTTGAAATGTCAGCGGTGTATACGCGGGTCCCCTTTACACACAGTCGCATGTAGGGACCGCGTGTACGCAGGTTGCATATTACCAACCCGCGTATACTCTGCGGAGAAAATTTTGGCAAAAAACTCAATGGTAAAACATTAATTAAAACTTCTAAAACTAATCACAATCAATTGCAAGTTAAGAATGAGAGTTACCTGGAGAATTTGGAGGAATTTGAACGGTTGAATTTGGCATATGGGAAGTTAGCTCCTTTTGCTCCAATTCTTTGCTCTCAAACTCAAATGGTGAAAATGGTGAGTCCAAAAACCTTTTTATGCTTTGAATATGTCAAATTTTTTTCAAAACTTGATTTTGTTCAGTCTCATGTAACTTTTAACTTGGGAGCTTGGAATGTCGAGAATGGTTTCATTTTCAGGACATTTTAGATGTTTTCGACAGTTTCAAGATGGTTCCATGACTGCTAACCCGTCATGGCAGGTATTGCTTTCTCACTGGCATATAGGTTAGGGAAGCCATTTTTTCCATTGCATCATGCATACTAGCCTCCATCTATTGAAACACTTGCCTTAGGGTCGATCCCATTATGTTATGGTTCGCAAACCATCTTCACTCGCCAATTCTTTAAATCATGACACAATGGTAGAGCCATCCTTTACATGGGCATCCTAGTCAGCACCTCACTGACATTTGTTTCCCATGTTGCTCTAATTTGAGTAGGCTCGAGAGTCCTCTGTAGTCCTGCCATGACTTATACAATGAAGACTCATTCCTCTTTTCTTATTCATTTCATTCTGGCCTTATACCCTAAAGGCTTCTTTGTGTTGAGTTGTACTACTGCATTGCATTTTGACTATTTTCACCTTTTGGCCTTAACCTGGCTTCACTTGGACTCATGTTTAAGCCAACTTTTGACCATGACAACTGAAAAATCAAACTTGCATACCTTTGACCTCTGCAGCTTGACACACCTTGAACCATGGAAGGAACACACCTTTGAGTGTCTCTGGCCAGTTTTCGCCTCCCTGCATTGAGCATAGGAATATTCCAATCCCAGGAACTAGATCATTTGCTTCGCTGACACTCGTTCTTTCCACTGTACTATAGCATTCTTGTATTCTTTTTCCAGCTTTAAAGAAAAAGACCAAAAAAATTATATATTCCAAAAAAGAGCGGAAATGGGACAACATTTTCATTTATTGTTGGAAGCTAGAGTCATTCGTGTCGCCCTTGAACAAAGCACTCGAAACAAAGTCTCCTCCGCTTGGGTGGGATTTCGTTTGTCTTAATTATGCCGTAACCTTGTTATTGAGTTAGTTATCTCCCAATTGGTTATCTCTTCCAATCATATGGAGGGTTCGTTTGTGCCTCTTGTGTAATGAGCTTAGGGAGTCATTATATGCTGCCACATAGTCACATTGAGTCGTGCTTTTGTTTAAGGGAAGTTAGCCTAAGTCGGCCTCTCTGTGGTGTCTCTTGACTTATTTTTTAGTCGGCCATCCCTGGTTGTCAGTGCTATGTCTATCATCACATTAGTTATATTCGTCCTTTACTCGTGACAGTTTGAGAAGGTTTCCATTGGCTTCTTGCTAGCGGGTCTTGTCCTTGTTGAGGACGACATCTTGCTCTGATGACAGGCCTAGAGCTGCACCCTAGCCCTATTTTCATTATTGATAGGTCACCTTGCGCTCAGCATCGATCAGTATCATGGGTCTTTGACTGAGTGGTTTCCCTTGTGTTCGACATTAGCTCACATTATCACACACATGGATTCGTGTAGTACCTTGGTTTCCATTTGACCCTATTAGTGGATACCTTGCCTCTGTGTCAGCTTTCATTATTGGTTGGTTCAGAGGGTTTCTGCCATGCGCTAGCCACATCTTGTGTACACTGGAAACATACTTCGGTTGGGCTACTACATCTTTTTCATCCGATTCCTTCCACATTATTGGCCTACCGATTACACTCGTGCTAGATTGATGGAGGATGCCTTAATGCCTTCCTTCTAGCAGATCTTTCCCTATCAACTTTGACTCATTTTTGGGGCAAAGGTCTAGAGTTCATTTGGCAGTACCTTAGGGTTTACAGTCATTAGTAGCAGATCCTTCACTATTGACAGTGGGAAACCATCATTGTCTCCTGATCGATAGATTCTTACAGGTGTTCGACTCCAACTCATCTATTCACACTTGTTGGATTGTACTGGGTACCTTGACGCTCATTATCATTATCGGTGAGTGTTCTCGCGTTTGTTAACGGTATACATCAATGACCGGTAATCAAACGATTTCTCACATGGTCGACTTTAGATCATTTATTCCCATGCTGTAGAAATGTACCACAGTGGTCGGTGAAGACTTCAGGTTGTATCATCATTCTTTGGTTCACTTGACAGTTGCTCCTGTTGCTGCTAGTAGATACCACTTCACCTTATATGTTGTAGTCATTCATGGCGACATTTTATATGTTGGCACCTGAGTTTGCAGTGTACTACCATCTTATTCCATCATGTTCAGTTGGTACTTTTTGGGATCAGTCTTTGATATCAGTGATCCGCTTCATCTTTCAACATCATTGACATTCTTATATGTGACATTCAGACATGTACTTTTTTTATCATGATCAGATGATCCATTATGTATTTTCCAATCATTTATACTTATATACTTGGTGGATCAGCTTGTACTTGATATGTAGAAATGTTGTATTTTCTCTTAGCATGGGTATGCCCGCCTCAAACAGTGTTTCTTTCTGATCTCCTTTTGTGGCTTGGTAGGCTGAATTCTGGTGCAGTCCTTCTCAGTCTTCGACAGATTTCCTTTCCATGAACTTGCTTAATACATTTCGGCCATCATGTACCCCTTCTAACCTCATATATTAGGGGGCATATGTTATAGCTCCAAATATCACTCTTGAGGTTTGTGATGCGGCACTCATGGCCTAGGGCAACCCATCCTTGCAAACCTGGTCCCAAATTTTAAAAAACTGTGTTTTTCCTCTATACGCGACATTGCCCTGAGATAATTGTGTGTATACGCAGGTCTGTGTATACCCAACCCGCATATATGTATAAAAACACTTAAAAAAAATAAATCTCCTTAACTTCGAGTCGAGATCACAGGTTTTACCTATAGATTACCTATTAGTGCCCGTGGCCCAACTGTTGCCAAAGAATTCCCAACTAAAAAACTACTTTGGGAGAAGTATAAAAAGGCTTCTATGGGAAGGCCAAAGGGAGGAGAGAAGAGAGAGAAAGATTGTTATGCTGAGATTTCCCTGACCAGGTCTGAAGATAATTGTGCCTCCCACACTTACCCCAGCCTACAAAACTCTTGTTTCCTTGTGTGTGTTGATGATTTCATACTACTTGATAGATCATGGAGTAAGTCATGGAAGGATTTTGTTAAAGGCTTGAGACTGGAAGAATCCGGGAGACAGTTCCACTTGGAGCCTGCGAAAGGACAACTCGGGTGAAATTGTTCCTTTTCTGTACTTTCTTTGTCTATAATAAAAGAAACACATGTATTTGTTCTTGATATAGATCTTCTTCATGTTATGATATTCATATTATGACTCATATGTGAGAGGTTGTTTAATTTCATAACTAACTACCTTTCCTTATAATATGAAGATGGTTTCTTTATGATGTTTAGTCCATATACTGTTGTACTTTCTTGAATTGTTTGTTTTGCAGCTCAAAGGAGCAAAGGAACTCCAAGAAGGGTTTGGACCCTGGAAGGCTCTTCTCAAATGTAGGACCTCAGGTACGCCCCTATCGTAGAGTTTGATTATAGTAGCATGATGATTTCATGGAATGTGTGTTTCTTTGCATAGATAACCTTCAGTCTGCTAGGGTATTCACCCAAGACCCTAGGGGAGTTTCTCCGACAACAGAAGCCCTAGATGGTTTTTTATTGATGTATTCTATGAGATCCCACATTCATGCTTGGAATATGGCATGGGGGTGAATGATAGAAGAGAGATTTGGATAATCCATTCTATGACTGGGTGGAATGTGGAAGTCCCATTCCAAGTTCGGATTTTTCATCATTAATGAAAAGTTATTTCACTTGGTATTTCTATGATTATTATGATGGATTATATGTGGTGTATATGGTTATGATTTCATTCATATTTCTATCCCTATTATGTTGGTTATGTATATGTTTTATGACAACAACTATGTAAGGATCTAATCATGTTTTTACTTGTAAATTAATGAACAATGTATCTATGACCTAATGGATGAAATGGATATTAAATTGATAAGGAAAAAATGTTTCATGGAGAATATCATATAAGTATGAGACTTGTATACTTAGATTGTTTATTTACTCCTATAGGTTGCAATATACTAAGTCTTTGAAAAAATTTCTATCACGGTTAGGCCAAGCCCTAGATCAAGTTTTTTGTTAGAGGCTTTGCCTTGGTGTACTGTCTCGGAAAGTCTCATGTAGTTCTAGGCATTGGTTTCCAGACTAGCCCTGAATAACTGGCTTAATTCTTATAGTCTTTGGCATAGAATTGGCTGAAAAGGGTTGTAGTTTTCTGATTGCATGCATTGTGGGAGTTATTATAGGGTTCCATTCTCATGCATTCCTTGTCATGGGAGAGACATTAGGTTTATTTCATTGAAATGCTATGTTAACTCAGGGGTTGGGCACCTAGAGTGGTGGATTAGATCCTTGGGGAACTGAAGCACCTAGGGGAGGTTTGTAAGGTCTTGTTTTATCAACTACATTTCCTTAATGTTACCTAGGTGTTTGACTCTTATCATAGTGGCTTTTGGTCGCATGTCTACCTTGACTGTCTGGTTGCTTGGGTAGATATCAGAGGAGGGTGTTACAAAGTGGTATCAAAGTTTGGTTATGCAATACTTGGGCTATGTGTTGATCATTATTTCATGTTGGTTGCATAAGATAGATTTGGATCATCCATTCTATCGTCGCGTAGAACATGGAAGTCCCATTCCAGGTTTGGATTTTTCATCATTAATGAAAGGTTATTTCTCTTGGTATTTCTATGAGTATTATGATGGATTATATGTGGTGTATATGGTTGTGATTCCATTGATATTTATATCCCTATTATGTTGGTTATGTATATTTTTCATTACAACAACTATGTATGGCTCTCATCATGTTTTTACTTGTAAATGAATGAACAATGTATCTATGACCTAATGGATGAAATGGAAATTAAATTGATAAGGAAACAATGCTTCATGGAGAATCTCAGATAAGTATGAGACCCTTATGCTTAGATTGTTTATTTACACCTGTAGGTTGCAATATACTAAGTGTTTGACAAAATGTTTGTCATGGTTAGGCTTCATTAGGTCAAGCCCTTGATCAAGTTTTTTTTTAGAGGCTTTGCCTTGATGTCATTTATTTTCTTGGAAGGTCTCATTTAGTTCTAGGCATTGGTTTGGAGACTAGCCCTAAATAAATTGCTTAAATCTTGTAGTCTTTGGTGCAAAAATGGATGAAAAGTACTATAGTCTCCCCATTGCAGGCATTGTGGGAGTGATTATAGGGTTCCATTTGCATGCATTCCTTGTCACGGGAAAGAAATTTGTGTTTATTTCATTGAAATGCTATGTTAACTCATGGGTTAGGCACTTGGAGTGGTGGATTAAATCTTGGGGAACTAAAGCACCTAAGGGAGGTCTGTAAGGTCTTTTTTTATAGACTCCATTTCCTTAAGGTTACCTAGGAGTTTGAGTCTTATCATAGTGGCCTTTGGTCACATCTCTACCCCGACTGTCCGGTTGCTTGGGTAGATATTGGAGGAGGGTGTTACAATGTTCTATCATAGTGTGGTTGCGCTCTCCTTGGGTTGTGTGTTAATCATTATTTCATGTTGGTTGCATAAGAGAGATTTGGATCATCCATTCTACAGTTGGGTGGAACATGGAAGTCCCATTCCAGGTTTGGATTTTTCATAATGAAATGTTATTTCTCTTGGTATTTCTATGAGTAATATGATGGATTATATGTGGTGTATATGGTTGTGATTTCATTGATATTTCTATCCCTATTATGTTGGTTAGGTATATGTTTTATGAAAACAATTATGTATGGCTCTAATCATGTTTTTACTTGTAAATGAATGAAAAATGTATCTATTGCCTAATGGATGAAATGGCAATTAAATTGATAAGGAAATAATGCTTCATGGAGAATCTAAGATAAGTATGAGACCCTGTATGTTGCAATATACTAATTGTTTGACAAAATGTCTCTCATGGTTAGGCTTGGTTAGGTCAAGTGCTTGATCTATTTTTTTGTTAGAGGCTTTGCCTTGGTGTCATTTAATGTCTTGGAAAGTCTCATTTAGTTCTAGGCATTGGTTTCGAGGCTAGCCCTAAATAAGTGTCATAAATCTTGCAGTCTTTGTCGTAGAAATGGCTGAAAAGGATTGTAGTCTCCCCTTGCAGGAATTGTGGGAGAGACTATAGGGTTCTGTTTACAAGCATTCCTTGTCATGGGAGAGAATTTGGGTTTATTTCATTGAAATGCTATGTTACTTAGGGGTTGCGCACCTGGACTGGTGGATTAGCTTCAAGGGGCCCTGAAGCACCTAAGGGAGGTCTGTAAGTTCTTTCTTTATCGACTCCATTTCCTTAAGGTTACCTAGGATTTTGATTCTTATCATAATAGCCTATGGTCGCATGTTTACCTCAACTGTATATTTCCTTGGGTAGATATCATAGGAGGGTGTTACCGAGTGGTATCAGAGCGTGGTTGCACTCTCCTTGGGTTGTGTGTTGAGCATTCTTTCATGTAGGTTGCATATGTGTTCCTTATGCATGTAGTCTATGTTCTTGTTGCATTTGCATGGTGTTGATCATGGTTGTAGTGATGTCACCATGTGAAGGTTTAGGGTGTTTTCATGGAGCATGTCTTCATCTTTGTATGGTTTATTATGCATTGTTATGCACATCAATGTTCACATGTTATGAAATGCAAGTGGGGTGGTTGTTGTTGTCATGCATGAGGTCATGGTTTGTGTAGTTGATATGGTCATGCATTGATGACTAGATTCTATATAGAATGGCATGGATATGGTTTTTCACTCATGTGTTATATGTCTATATGTCGTTGTTATGCATGTATAGTCTTGGTTAAAGTTATGCATGAATAGTAAGTCAAAAATGCCTTGTGAAGTCATTGTGTGCAAATTTATGTCATTATGGTGCTATTGGTTTTTATGATGCTAATGTATTGGTTGAGAAAGAATAGGAGATGAAAATCATTAAAGTGGAGTTGCAACATTGGACCTCGAGGCAATTAGAGCATATCATCATACAGATATTGTATGTTTGACATGCATGTATGTAAGTTAAGGATTGTCATATGCATTAGGTTTATATACATTAGGTTTACATACATGTTTTTGATGTTATGGTTACATACATGATAGATGATAGTTGATTAGTATAGTCACATGCATATATGTCATGAATGATAGTAAGTTGTGCTTGTATGCATTGCTATTTTTGTTTTATTTTAAATTTGTTGATGATTTCTGAGATGTCATTGATTTTTGTTGGACACCTAATCCTCTAAGGTTTAGTGTGGAAGCCGAATAGAGTAAGGAAGTCTAGGAGACCTTGGGATGTGGAACCTAATGGTCACACCATGTACTATAAATGTATATAATTTATTAATAATAAATGTACTCTCATGTTTTATCTTTCATACTCTTTCTTCCATGTGTGTGTTTAACATGGTATCCGAGCGGGTACCTTCCTAACCTACTCAATCTTCTGTGAGCCACTATTTTTGTGGCATTAGTGTGCATTTCAACTATGCTATCTATTATTTCACTGCCTCCAAGTCCCGGTATCATACCTCCTCATATGTTTCATATGTGTTGAATTTTGGGTTCTTTCAACTTTGTCATATGCGTTTAATACATGTATTATACTCGAGGATTCATGTGCGCTGGTGCGGTGAGAATAGCCATTCAACCGAAGGAGCTATGGTATTACTTTGTTGTGGTATTGTATTACTCCTACACATCATGGCACTAGTTTCATATTACATTGTAGGTTACACAATTTTTCCTGTTGTAAACACTACGCTGTTCACACTTCCATTTTCTCATATTACACTCGCATACTCGATAGTCGATTCTCCATTGGCTCGGCCCTCCTCACTATGGCTATGTTGGATATACAGCTTCAGTTAATATGCTAGTATCAACTTGCTTTGCAAATGTTGCCCATACCATACATGTGTTTTCTGCATATACATGTATCCACCTCCATAGAACACGGTTCACAAAATCATTGCTTCCTTGCGCATTAATACTCCCTCTCTCATCATTCATACCATTGCTCCATTCATATACCATCATACCACAACTATCCATATACGTTATATCAACATTCTTCTGCCTCACATCTCATTGGAAATGTTGGCCTGACATCTCATGCAGTTTTAATATGTAACGTTGGTTTTGATTTAAAACGAAATCTCAAAATTCCTGTTTTGGCTTGGGCATTTTATATTCCCAAGGAAACCTAACTCTCCTGCACACTTGAGCTCTGCCAATTTGTTGACATTAATGATTGCCACTTCTTTGCTCCATTGAACTGTTTGCAGCTTGTCCTAATGAATGTGTATGGTAAAATCTATCCTAGGAACTGATCCATAATCTGTTGGAAATAATACTGAGGGGGGGGTGAATCAGTATTATCAAGTCAAATATTCATTTTTCAAAAATCAAATGATATATGCTTCTTCAGTTAATTAAACCCGCATATATACGCAACTATGCAGAAGGAAACCCGTGTATACAAAGAAAACTTTTAATTTACTTTATCTTTCTAATGTTGATTGTTAATCTGTGTTTCAGAATCAAATAACCAGTAACCAGAAACAGTAAAACAGAGCAGAAAGACAATCACACATAAGAACACAAGTTTTAAGGTGGAAACCCAATGTGGGTGAAAACCACCTACTGCAATTCGTCTCTATCTTCTTTTAAATTAGAAACTTCTTTTACAATGTATTGGTGCAATCCTTTACCAGTACACATGCTACAACCTACAAAGATCTACAACTCTCTCTCGTTCTCCAGCTTCTCCTGGAAGGGAGCTACAACCCCGTTTAGCTCTTGCACTAGCCAAGATACTAGTACGTAGGTGCTAGCCTACAGAAGGCTACAACCTTCTCTTTCTTCCAGGGACCATGTTTCATAAATTTTCAGACT
>APFE030732431.1:152048-216031 GCA_000404065.3 Pinus taeda | reverse complement strand
AATGGAGAACTTCTGGGAGATGATGTAATCAGCTGACCTTGTTCCTTTAGGTAGTGAAGCAACACTTTTAGGGACTTAGGAGCCCTCAGTTTATGGACATTTTTGATTGGGGTTGAAGTACCCAAAAATGTCTATAACAAAGTGAAATTTAGTTGATAAGACAAGGATTCCCACGACTGCCACCTCCACCCACACCACCTCCGACTTCATCACCATCACCTGCGACTTGGCCCATACCACCACCACCTGCACCACAGTTCAGCATGGCAAATTCAGTGAAGCTTCCATTTTTTAAAGGCTTGGGAAATGAGGACCCAGACCAGTTTTGGTTCATTGTGAAAGCTGTGTTGGAATCTCAGGGCGTTACAGATGATCACATGAAGAAGGAAACATTGATTAGTGCTCTACAGGATCACGCGGTAACTTGGTACATTAAGTACCCTAATGATAACCCAAACGTTGGAGTGGCAGACATCCGAACTGTGCTGAATAAAGAATTCAGTAGGCCTAAATATGACACATAATCGATTATGGGGTTCAAGGAAATCGTAATGAAACCAGGCAAGACACCTTGGGAATTGGATTAGAGATTGAAGTGTAAAATCTGTGAAGCTAATATGAAATTAACAAATGGACAACTCCATGAGTGGTTCTTGGCTCCGCTCCTGCCACACCTAAGGGTTGTGCTGTCACAAAAAAATATTTCAACTCAGGTAGAGGCCTTGGATATTGCAATGAGACTGCATGAAACAGTAATGCAAGATCTGAATCTGGGGGTTCAACAGATCCATGCGCAGTTTCAAAATAATTTCTTGAAATGCAAAGTTTGAAGCAGGACAGGACGGTTCGACTGGAGGTGCGTGAAGAGGTATGGTGCCTGAAATGAAAGGGTCAGGGGTATGAAAAATACCTTTTCCCAGTATTTGCGAACTATATTGTAGGAGGAGGACCAATACCATTGAGGCTGAAAGCTCAAGCAGGACCAAGCGCGGGGCTTGCGTTGTGGTGTGATATATGTCAAGTAGTGGGAAAACATACAACAGATAACTTTCATTTGCTGCAGAAGTTTGTACAAACACCACAACAAATGTTCTGCAACTTCTATAGGTTGGTAGGGCATGATGAGTGTATAATTTCCCACTGTAGATCACCAGATAATGCAATATACTAAAGCAAAATACTTGATCTACTTCTATAAACAAACTTGCGGAATCTTAATCAATTTTGAGCAAGATCAAATAGAACACATATAACAGATAATGAGAAAGTAATCACACATGAACACAGAAGAATACTCTAGGGAAAGCCTCAGCTAAAAACCCTGATATTTGTATTATCATACAAGTGGAAATATCTACGGATTAGACAAAGCTTTAGCTCACAAGCTATCCAACTCTCAGTACAATTAGTCACTACTGCTCATAGATAGAATAGACAACACCTGTGCCTTCCTTCAGTCCTCCAAACCTCCTATTTCCTTGCGCAGTTTCTCCTGGGTCCTCCAGCTACAACCTATGTGATAATCACCTCTCGCACAACACTCACTTCTGAAATAACTACATAATCCTGAAGGAGATAATTCCTTCTACATGGATGAGTTTCCTATATAGGAAAATTCCTCCAACTGATAATACAATGTCCCTTCCTTTGATCATCTCTGTCTGAACTAACATGCATGAGTTATTTATGAGAGAATATTCAGTTATCTAAAGTACACTAGTTACATGCATGCATGCATTAACTAACTGAACTCACAATTAGTTCCACAAACTATTGGAACTAATCTAACTGGACTTAACTCAGTTAACTGAGCTAACTAATTACAACTCATCCTGGTCTCCTTAATTAAGGGATAACTTCCTCAATCAAAGGTAAAATTGTTGTATATCTTCACATAGACTTCATGTTTGATTTTCTCCAACTAATTAACTCAAGATGAATTAATTAATTATTTTACAAATAACTGTTGAGCTCAAATTCGAATTTTAATTCACAATTTTAATTTAGGGACTAATTAAAATTGGAATCTATCCTGAAATGCTATTTATAGAAATGCTATTTTTAGCATTTCTATTTTTCTCTATTTCCAACAGAGTTGGAGTATATCCTAAAATGCTATTTATAGCAATGCTATTTTTAGCATTTCTTGTTGCTATTTTCAACACTCCCTCTCAACAAGAAAGGCATTCAACTCGAACCCGATCCTAAACCTTTGGAATGTTCTACATGCAGCACTTCTCCCTAGTGTTGTTGCTCCAACAACTCTAGAAACAAAAAAATATCCAACCTGAATTAGAATGATGCCTCTGTCATCAAAGTCTCTGATTGTTATTTCCTCTGTCAACTGAAAAACTCTGCACCTCTGTGCTCTTCAGTGTCTGACAACTCTAGCCTCTATTACTTTGATCTCTGACTGCATCAATCACACTGATTCCTCTTGTTGCATCCATGCTACTGATGGTCCTATCTCCCAGCTTGCATCTGCACTACACCTCCTCTCATCATGTTGCACCGTGTTTCCCACTACTACACTACAACTCAGTTACTGAGAAATAAGTAACTGATCTCCCAACTGACCTCCCTGTTGGGCTAGAAACACCCTTTGATGCTGAAGCTCCCTCCACATTTGTCTCTACCCACTCAACCAGACCTGTTACTCCTTGTCGGTGCTCCCATAACAAGGTCTAATCAAAGAGGTTGGGTACCTCAAGAATCCTACCCCTATTTCAACCTTCTTGGGACTGTCACTCCACATCGCCCCACCTCCCACCTGGAGGTATGGATGCATGTGATCCCTCTGCCCACTTGGCTCAAAATTTCCCCCTAAAAGAGGTCTCTTCATGAGTGGATGCATCCACTCAGTCTCCTCTCTTCTTCTCCAGTTGTGGCTACTCCACAACCTCTTGAAGCTGCTTCACCAATTGTGGCTCCACCACAATTGTCTGAGACTTCTTCTGGGGCTGCATGTTGAGCGGTAATGTACTCTCCCTCTCAACCACCAAGTCTCTAATAGTTTCCTTGCTCCTCAAGGCTTTGCATGCATCTTGAACCTTAAGAGCATACAGGTTCTTGACTCATGAACCGATCTGCTTCACTTGTCTCGTGGTGATGTGTCTAAGGAAAACCTTTCCCTTACTGAAAACTACATCATAGCCTTTGTCTTACAACATCATGATCGATACCAATTTCTTCTTCAATCCTGGCACATACTTCACATCTGTCAAGGTAATGCGAGCTCCATGCTCCCTCTGAAAAGAAACCGTGCCCACACCTAAAACACTATACTTTTCATCATTACCCATCGCTATGAGTATCTGAAGGTCTTTCTCCTCCAAGGTACTGAACTAACTCTTATCGCCGGTCATGTGGAATGAGACTTCACTATTAAGAAACCAACCACTACCCATAATCTATGAAACCATGCATGCGATGAGGTAAAATCCAATTCGAACTGAGAGGCCAGTGCCTCACCTTCAGATCATTCCTTGGATCCCATATTGGACTTCTTCAATGGAAAATTTGTTGCATAATGGCCCACCTCATGATAATGAAAGCATCACACTTTCAATTTGTCAATCTTCTTCCCACCATGGGAAGAACTCAATTTGGGATGAGAATCCTTCTCCTTCCCTTTCTTTGCCTTACTCGCTAAGGCACAATTTTCTTCATCCTCCTTGGATGAAGAACCATCTCTGGTGCTTCTCCTGATCTCCTCCTGCGTCAAATCCGACCAAAGTCGTTCCCAATCTGGCAGTTTCTCTCTTCCATTTACTGAGTCTTGGTAACTATGCCAGCTCTTAGGAAGACCGAGGAGAGCAAGACTCACCATGTCATTATCAAATGTCATGATCCCTACACTTCCAAGCTCATCCATGCAGGTGGTGAGCTTATTTAGATATGTAGAGATTGTGTCGCCCTTTTCACACTTGATTTTCCGAAGCTTGTCTTTCAGGGCCAGCTTTCTCTGATCGCTGATGTTCTAATATAGATCCTTTAATACCACTTCCATGCGATCCTTCTAGGCTATATAATTCGAGCTGCCATCAAGGGCATACTCGAGTCTCAAACCGTTGAACGCCATTAGTGAAATTTGAGATGTGATAAGAATTCAATTTCTATAATCAAGAACTTCAAACTTCAAGCTTCTCCCTTCTTCGTATACCGTTCTTCACGTCGATCACCTTTGCTCTGATACATTGTATTGAGTGATAAAAGGTGTCTTTTTAACTCCTAATTATCTTCACATTAATTGTCAACCTAGGGAAGATTTTTTGTCTCAAGCGTGTACTCAATCTGAGGTGGCTATTTACTCAAGAGTAATGTTTTACAGTATAGTGTTTAAAATGCAAAAGCAAATGAATGTTGGAAACAAAATCTAATCGGAACAACAAGAAATTGAAATGTTTTGTAACTAAACGATTTACTCAAACAATAATCAGTTGAGGACTCAGTAATGATAACTCTGTCCCCTGTAAACTAATGCAAATGAAAATCAATCATAGACAAGATCTCCAATCTAAGAACTTAGACAGTGGTAGTCAATGTCCTTTATATTTTTTTATCTTTCAATCCACACTAAATCAAATAACTAGAAATGGAAATTCAATTGGAAATGCTAACTAAAACACACTTGCTACAATATCAGTTAAAAGGTGAAATCAAATCCTTGCATGAAAGAGACAACAACAAAGACTATTTGAACAACAACACTAAATTAATGGAAATGAACAACAAAACTGAATTAATGGAAATGAACAACAATCTAAAATATAACGGAATAGTAAAGCTAATTAAGTGGAAACACACAACGATTGTAAATTAAACTAAATCAACAATCTTATCCTAGCTGAATGAACATTAACCACAGGTATAATAGGAATGGCTATCGCAGTTATAATTGAATGGTAATTAAGTGAACAACAATCGCTGTTGTAAGTGAACTGTAGTTAAATGAACAGCAATCGCAACTGTAAATCAACAGCAACGTCTAAATTAGACAGCGCAATATTATTTCAGAATGAATAACATGACATTTTAAGTTATGAATAATAATCTTGCTATCAACGCAATCCCATCATGATTTTGATATAACAGGGCGATTCAGCGAAATGTTCAAAAATAGAAGATTATTGAATAAAAAAAATTAAATAAATGAAAAGGAAATCAAACCATCACATGGAACTGTAAAATAATGATACAAGGACATGGATCCACCAAGGCCAGGCCCTTAGCCACTAGTGAAGCATTGCTAGATTACTTCAGGAGATGCGAAGGAACTACAACTATTTTTATAAGTCAATCATTGCATAAACATTACAGTAGTTTCGTTCTTTGTTTCAACAACGAGAGTCAACAATAACAATTACAATTTTTCAATAGTAATTCTCCCATTTCTCCTATCCTATCCTATCTATCTCTAATCTATTTAATTCTCTCTCTAATCATCCATCATGAATCCTCTTCCTCCCTTTTTTATGATCTCTATTCTCATTTCAATACATAGAGAGCAGAGAGAAGTTACAATAGATATGATTACATTATGATTTCTATTACAAAATTGGATTGTTCTCAACAAATTTATAAGCAAGATCATATCTGAAATATCTTTCCATCAATCATTCAACAGGAACAGGTCGAATTTGGCATTGCAACTGGGATAATTTGGAAAACGGTCGCAACAGTGAATATGAGAAAAACATCTTCAGAGAACCTTCCGTTTCTCTTAGTATGGGCCAAATTTGGGAAAATTGCTCAGTTAAAAACTAACCTGTTCTGTTCTAAACAAAACCCATGTTTCGGATTTTCAGTTTCTTCTCATTTTCCCGAAACGTCCAATGCAAAATTGTCACTTCTTATTCCAACGAATTTCTGAGTTGGCACATTTAATGATGAGCTAGAGATCAAATATTCCATTTGGAAAATATCTTGGAGGCTAAAATGGTGAGTGATGTTACAACCAATTCATTGATAAACCATCATTGGTAAAATCATACATAATCATCAATTTATTAAAAATAAAGGAGAAAAAATTAATATTTATCCATAAGAGCATAAATAATTATAAAATAGAATTATTTGATAAATTATGATAAATGATGTGATAAAGAATGGTAGAAATGGATGGAATAAGCGTTCAAAAGTGATAATAATAATGACCTATTAACAACCCAACATACCTCCAAACTGAATATATTGCATGCCCTCATGCAACCCACAAGCTCTCTATTAACCAAGCAATAAAAAGTTGTTCATCCCAGCTCATGAAATGGATAGAACAAATGAATTCATCCTCAATTAATGAATATTCAATTTTAGCAATCTTGATGAAGGCGTAACAATTTTTACATTGACGTTCAAGTTATGTGTATATGAAGTTGCAACAAAATATGCTATAAGTAACAATAACTTCATTAACCATTTTCTCAAAAACTACAAACCAGATTTTGCTCAAATGTTGCAAGTAGATTTATAATATATTAATGCTTCTATGATCCAAAAATCAGATCATTTTGATGCACATATCATGAGATATAAACAAAATGGCTATAGGTAATAGTACATGATTTCTGAAATTTTATGAACTAATTTAACTTGAAATTATCTGGGTTTGCGTATTTTAATGATACGTCTGTGTTATCCAGAAATCACAAGAATTGAGTTCATAGTTTTAAAAATATATAGAAATCAATTTCTTCACTGTATAAAAATGAAATTGTATGCCTTAAATGAAAAAGAAAGTAGAAAACATCCATCATGCATAGCAATGCCTCCCCCAAATTGAATAATTAGCATGCCCTCATGCAATGCTAGAAAACAAATTGAGGTGGTCACTACCATCTGTTGAATTCTATGCTTGGTGTAAAACAACATGGAATAAGGGAGGCGTTGAGAATGAATAAGAGTAGTAATGAATGATAAAGAATATTAAGGATATGGTCATAAGGAAGAAATGAATGAAAGCAACACTTCCCCAAACTGAAAGATGATATGTCTCTAAAAAATGGTAAAGATGTGGAATGAATGACGACAAATAATGCTCAATGGATTTTCATGAAATTCTCCCAAATTCTTAATAAATCATAAAATTATGTTATTTTACCTCAAGTTTGACCTCCGAATTTTTTTGTTTGTTTGTAGAATGACATGTATGGACTGGCCTTTGTTGAAGCTGATGTAGGCTGAGCAGATACTGAAAGTGATGCAAAAAGTGGAAGCCATGCAAGCACATCATGTCTGAACAACTGTTTGCGTTGGCGAGTTGCTCAAGTCTTTTCTATTAGTTGTAATAATGTGGTCATGCTACGAATAGAGTTCCCTCCCCCCATACTTGTTGTTCTCCTATAAACAAATCACTATTTTGCATACAATGTTCTTCAATCCACAATGTTAGTTTTGAATAGCAACAGATAAGATGCATGCAAAAATTTCAATTAGAAAAACTTTTGTATACATGCAATACTAATATTTTATCAAACCGACAAGTTATCGCAGAGTGCGGTAATCATATCGCATGCTATCCCATAATGCATACATTCCCCCCTCCAATTGGAAAAGGGATTCCATGGCCATAAAGCCTATGAAAGGTGTTATGCTGACGACAAGGCAAGGGAATGAGAAATACAACAGTAAATGAAGTAGAGTACACATATTAATGATAGGACGGTGAGATTTATGGTTATAATGAGAGCAGAGTGTGTAAAAATATTTATGAATAAGATATAGGATGCTTGGATTGATGATAATTTATGTGAAAAAGAAAAAGGACGGCAATATGCCAAAAAGATACATTGTTGATGGTATTCTAACTGAAAATGATGTGATTGATCAGAAAACAATTTTTCATGCATAAAGGTTCAAAACAGGGAAAAATTTAAGGAAATAACTTTTCTGATAAAAAAAAAGAATAAGAAAATGGTATTATAGTAATATTTGACAATAGGATATAACTTCAATACCATAAGTAGAGCCTTTACTGCCAGCAAGCATCCATAGCCTCAGCAGGGTTTCGTTTTAACCCATATGAGCTAGGATCCTCAATTTATAACTAGAGAGTTCCAGTGTTGTTCTACAGAAGAGATTAGTGTGCTGGCGTGGTAACCAGATAACTACACTACCATTCACTAGGATGTAGCAAAAGTGATCAGGCTGACTCATGATGAGACCTCTTGTTCCA
Source organism: Pinus taeda (assembly GCA_000404065.3). Lineage (NCBI taxonomy): Eukaryota > Viridiplantae > Streptophyta > Pinopsida > Pinales > Pinaceae > Pinus > Pinus taeda. The sequence continues at coordinate 207,858 of APFE030732431.1, read as the reverse complement.
AGGATATTTTGGCTATCCAATGGATCATAACCCTGGTGTGGTGGCCATAGTGGGAATGTCACTTTGATACATCCTTATGAACATGGTAGGCTAGCTCGTAATGAGACCCCCTATCTTCCATCTGCGAACAAAATTTTATTGTTATTACACATTTTTATGATAAATAGAGGGAGGCTCAATACTCCTTAAGAGTAGGGATGGTGGAAGAAGTTGAACATGCCAATAGAAAAAATATACCCATAATCTCATATATTACAAACAGAGAAGATTATGACCAGGAAGGGAGAAACAACATGGTATTAAGATGATCAATCAGTATCATGTTCAATAGAAAACAATGCAGTAAAGTAGTATATAAATAATTGTGTCCCTTTTGAAAAGAATCTATCATCAAAAAGTTGTTATGTTAAAGATCATAATGTTAATGATATTAACTCACTTCAATAAAATCCATAATTCTTGTCCTCATAAAAGTAGTGTACTTCATGCCTTGAAAGGGAATCAATAAAATGTGGTTGAGATAAACTAAGAATAATCCCAAAAGAGGAAGGAAGGGTTGTTCTTGAAAATACTCCCAAAGTGTTGTTCCCTGTAGGGAATAGCAAAGAAAAATACATGCAAAAGAGTGTTGTTCCTTAAAAGGAACAACAAAAAATACACCTAAAAAAAGTGTTTGTTCCTTAAAAGGAACAACAAAAAATACACCAATAAAAATTGTTGTTCCTTTGAAAGGAACAACAAAAATGGGAAAGTGCTATTCCTTTGAAAGGAACGGAAAAAAATGCTAAAATGTTGTTTCTTTGGAAAGGAATAGCAAAAATGTGAAAGTGTTGTTCCTTCGGAAAGGAACAACAAAAATGTGAAAGTGTTGTTCTTTCGGAAATGAACAGAAAAAATGCGGAAATGCTATTCCTTCGGAAAGGAAGAGCAAAAATGCAGAAATGTTGTTTATTTCCAACAAAAATGCGAAAGTGATGTTCCTTCAGAAAGGAAAAGAAAAAATGTGAAAGTGTTATTCTTTCGGAAATGAACACCAAAAGTGTTGTTCATTTTGAAATGAACAACAAAAATGCGGAAATGATGTTCCTTGTTCCTTCGAAAAGGAACAACAAAAATGTGAAAATGTTATTCCTTCGGAAAGGAACAGCAAAAGTATTGTTTCTTTGGAAAGGAATAGTAAAAATGCGAAAGTGTTGTTCCTTTGAAAGGAATAGCAAAAATGCACAATCATAAAATACAGGCACGCAAAAAACGAATTAGTTGTTCACTGCATTGATGCTGAGGATGGGTTACAATTTGAGGGAAGAAACACCTGAAACACAAAAATATAAGAGAAATCAGAAAAGAAACAAAATTTTATTTAAAAATAGTATGTAAATAAATAAATTAAGTTACAACAACTATGATGTTATTTCTTAAGGCAGGGAAAAAAAACGATCTCTTTGGAAAAATGTATTGGCAGCAGTGATATGACATGAATCTTCAACTGGAAATCAATTATTCATTTCTTTTGTTATGAATCTGTTGGGTAATGAATTGGATGAAATTCCCTTGTTTCATTAAAATTTATTTCAAGAATCGCTCGTCCATAATTGACCTTCTTTATTCTCTTAGGACCTGCAAAAACGTGAGTGTCTACCTACAATAAAATATTAAATCATGGAAAAAGAGAGGTGATCGAGCTCCCCTAATCCAATAATTATGAAAAAAAACAACAAGTATTTACTCTGTATAACAAATCCATGGAGAAAATAACAAAGTAAAATTTATTTATCACTTGCGGGAGAGTAGTGGCCAATCATGCTAACCTGCAATGTTTTAATCACAACTTCTTTGTTTTTCGTCCAAATTGAGTGATTCCAAAGCCATATGAAATTTAATTCAAAGGTATATCTCTAATAGAAACAAGTTTTAAAAATTCAATGATATAATATATCAATTTTACTTAAAACAACCTGCATAATAGAGTCATTTTCGGTTACCCCACTCAGAACAATAGTGGATATTTTAAGCATAGATTTTTCGTTTGATGTCTGATTCAAATGATTAAAATTGGAAATGAAAATAGATTAATTTATTTATCTCCAATAGGAACAAGTTTTGAAGAAAATAATAATTGATAAGTCAAATACTCTAAGGAACAACCAGAAAGATAGAGTTTTAAGAGTGTTAATTTACGATATATAGTCAGTATTTTGATCATAACTTCCTCATACAATATTGAAATTGAGTGATTCAAATTACCTTGTAAATTATTTTCATAGGGAATATACCATAAAAACATGTTTTCAAAATATGGTCATTTAGGTCTCCAAAAATGATTGTCCCAACTCTATTCCTGAGTTGCTTACTAGACACCTTGTCAATGTTTTGGTTCTAACTTTTTCATTCCAAATCCAAATTGAGTGATTCAAATTGGGTTGGAAAGTAGACATCAAGGGATACTTAGGATAGAAACATTTTTTAAAAATATTTTCAATTGGTCCCTCAAAACATGACTATCTCGACTGTGTTTTAAGAAATTTCATCAAGTCCACAAGCCAAAAAAATATGATATTCAAGCATTTTTTCCAAATTGGTGATAAAAATGAATATGAGTGTTTGTAGAACTATTATTTCAATTATAATTTATCTACATACACAAATTAATTAAAACATTTATCACCGATGTTGATTTCCACAACGTGTTGCAACAAGACCAACTATTTTTATATTAAAAAAATGTGTTTATTTTTTTTTTTTTTTCTACACTAACCTATTTTGATTTGAAAAATGAATATGATTACATATAAGAGTACTTACAGTGGAACCATTTTCGAAATAAGGCTTCAAATATGTACATACCCAAATTTGAAAAATGCATATTAATGAATACTAGGGTATGAGAAGCCAACTTCCCTTGAAAAGATGGTGTCAAAAAATTGTTGAAGTATGGAGTGATTCTACAAACAAGTGATAGAGTGAAAACAATCTTCAATATATCCTTTACTTTCTTGATTTTCCATATCCATCATATGATGAAGTTCTTGAGCTTTTAAAACGGCTTGTTGATGCAGACTAGAAGAAACCTCATTTTCTTCCATAACTTCTACAATTTTTGAATTTGAAACATTTTGAATCTCATTGTAAGTTTTTTCAAATGGTGTATGTGAGATAGAATGGGTGGGAAGGGTGCGTAAATTTTGCAGTTCAACACTGTAAGCATGTTGTACTGGTTTATTATGGTGAGGGTGTGGAATGAGTTGAGCTGGAAATTGTGTACGGAATGGAGCATTTTGAGGATGTAGATGATTGGGTTGAGTGAATGATTTTGATATGCAAGCAGGATGTTATGGAAGAGCTAGTGAAGAATATGGAGAATGTGTTTGTGCTACAAGATGAGGGAGAGTAGGCATGCAATCATATGGTGAACCATGCCAAATTTGTAGACAAGATTGATGGTGGTTATATTGAGATTGACATGGTTTCCTAACACATTAGTATTCCATAATGGATTATGCAAGTAAGAGAATGGAGAAGAAGTGTTTTGAACCATACTTGTAGGCCATGATTTCCATGGTTTTGACCTTGTTGCAACTTCCTCATCTCTTTGAAATGATACTTCCATCCTAGATAAGGAAGAACAACTATCTATGGGATGCTTGTTTCAGTCATGAGGGTAAAACACTTCATCAAATTCTTGATTTTTCTGAACCTGCAAAGCATCCAATTTTGAATTTAGAGAGCTAATAAAATCAAATTTAAAATTTTCAAATAAAACATTGATTTTATCTCTTATGTCTCATGTTCTTGTAGCAAATTTGGAAAAGAAAGAACAAACATCTTTAGAATTCTTACTAGCCTTGGAGATTTCTCTTGAATACCTTATGCACAATTCACAAACATCATCATATGATAACTGAAAAACATCACATTTTCCTATCAGATTTAAGAGTTCTAAAAATTCATCTTTGATTCCTTTCAGTAGGAGTGTTTTTAATATCTCTTTTTCCAAATACTTATGCTTTGATTTTTGAAGGTTGTATTGAAATCGATCTACATAGTCCTCCAAGCTTTCATTTTCCCCTTGTATCATATCGAAAATATCTTCATTGTCCTTTCAATAGTCTTGGTACTTCTTAAAGAATATGTTCTTCATGTCCTCCCATGTTTGGATGCAGTTCCCACCTAGGCTCATGAACCATCGGAGAGCTGCTCCTTTTAGAGTAAGAGGAAACACTTTCAACCTCTGATTATTAGTACAATAATCATATCCTCTATAAAGTATTTTGAACTCAAATAAGAATGTATCTAGATCTTCATTTGTCAAACCATGAAAATTTGGTAGAGAAGATGGAGGAATTATGTGCATTTGTGTCACTCCTCCTAGAACTTTGATAGGGAATTCAAAAGTAGAAATGTGAGCCATTTCTTACCATAATATAAGATTGTCTGCATGTGTTTATTTGAGGCTCCTTCTTCAAATGTTCCTGTCAATTGGATAGTGAAATTGATGGTGCTTACATCACCACTTGAGTGAAATCATGAGATTTGTTTTTCAAATTTTATATTTTTTTCTTAGTCATTCACATAGAAATTTAAACATTTATTTCTACCCTAATTTCTTTAACAATTCTACTGGAAAGCGGGTGGGGGAGCAGGGTTTTTACATGCTCCGTACACAGGTTCTTACCTTCCGTTTTTAATACCCAATTCTCTCCTAACAGGCACTCATCAGATGCACACTACTCCTTAGAAATGGCTACACTCTCCTCGAAAACGGCACCAAAATGTTGAGTGATAAAAGGTGTCTTTTTAACTCCTAATTATCTTCACATTAATTGTCAACCCAAGGACAATTTTTTATCTCAAGAGTGTACTCAATCTGAGGTGGCTATTTACTCAAGAGTAATGTTTTGTAGTATAGTGTTTAAAATGCAAAAGTAAATGAATGTTGGAAACAAAATCTAATCAAAATAGCAGGAAACTGAAATGTTCTGTAACTAAATCATTTACTCAAACAATCATTATTCGAGGACTCAGTAACGATAACTCTCTCCCATGTAAACTGATGCAAATGAAAATCAATCATAGGCAAGATCTCCAATCTAAGAAATTAGACAACGGTAGTCAGTGTCCTTTACAATTGTTGATCTTTCAATCCACACTAAAGAAAATAATTGGAAATGGAAATTCAATTGGAAATGCTAACTAAAACACACTTGCTGCAATATCAGTTAAAAGGTGAAATCAAATCCTTGCATGAAAGAGACAACAACAAAGCCTATTTGAACAGCGACACTAAATTAATGGAAATGAACAACAAAACTAAATTAATGGAAATGAACAACAATCTGAAATATAACAGAACAATAAAGCTAATTAAGTGGAAACACACAGCGACTGTAAATTAAACTGAATCAGCAATCTTATCCTAGCAGATGAACATTAACCACATGTATAATAGGAATGGCAATCGCAGTTATAATTGAACAGTAATTAAGTGAACAACAATCGCAGTTGTAAGTGAACTATAGTTGAATGAACAACAATCGCAACTGTAAATGAACAGTAGAATTTGAGTTAGACAGCGCAATATTATTTCAGAATGAACAACATGACATTTTAAGTTATGAATAATAATCTTGCTATCAACACAATCCCATCATGATTTTGATATAACAGGGCGATTCAGCGAAATGCTCATAAACAGAAGATTACTGAATAAAACAAATTAAATAAATGAAAAGGAAATCAAACCATCACAGGGAACTGTAAAATAATGATAGAATAAGCAAGTGGATCCACCAGGGTCGGACCCTTAGCCGCTAGTGAAGCATCGCCAGATTACTTCAGGAGATGCGAAGGAACTGCAACTGTTTTTATATGTTAATCATTGCATAAACATTACAGTAGTTTCGTTCTCTGCTTCAACAACGAGAGTCAACAATAACATTTACATTTTCTCAATAGTAATTCTCCTATTCCTCGTATCCTATCCTATATATCTCTAATCTATCTAATTCTCTCTCTAATCATCCATCATGAATCATCTTCCTCCCTTTTCTCTGATCTCTGTTCTTATTTAAATACACAGAGAGCATAGAGAAGTTACAAAACATATGATTACAATATGATTTCTATTACAAAATTGAATTGTTCTCAACAAATTGATAAGTAAGATCATATCTGAAATATCTTTCCATCAATCATTCAACAGGAACAGGTCGAATTTGGCATTCCAACTGGGATAATTTGGAAAATGGCCACAATAGTGAATCTGATAAAAACATCTTCAAATAACCTTTTGTTTCTCTTAGTACAGGCCGAATTTGGGAAAACGACTCATCATGAAACTAATTTGGTCCGTTTTGAACAAAACCCATGTTTCAGATTTTCCATATTCTTCTCCATTTTCCAGAAATATCCAATGCAAAACTGTCACTTCTTATTCCAGCGAATTTTTGAGTTGGCACATTTAATGATGAGTTGGAGATCAAATCTTCTATTTGGAAAATATCTTGGAGGCTAAAATGGTGAGTGATGTTACAACCAATTTATTAATAAACCATCATTGGTAAAATCATGCATAATCATCAATTTATTAAAAATAAAGGAGAAGAAATAATATTTATCCATAAGAGCATAAATAATTATAAAATAGAATTATATGATAAATTATGATAAATTATGTGATAAAAGAATGGTAGAAATGGGTGAATAGCGTTCAAAAGTGAATAATAATAATTACATATTAACGCCCAACACCATGTAGAATTTCCCACTGTAGATCACCAGATAATGCAATATACTAAAGCAAAATACTTGATCTACTTCTACAAACAAACTTGCGGAAGCTTAATCGATTTTGAGCAAGATCAAATAGAACACATATAACAGAGAATGAGAAAGAAATCACACATGAACAAAAAAAATTCTCTGGGGAAAATCTCAGCTAAAAACCCCAATCTTTGTATTATCATACAACTAGAAATATCTTTGGATTACACAAATCTTTAGCTCACAAGCTATCCAGCTCTCGGTACAATTCCTCACTGCTGCTCATAGACAGAATAGACAACACTTGTGCTTTCGTTCAGTACTCCAAGCCTCTCATTTCCTTGCGCAGTTTCTCCTGGGTCCTCCAGCTGCAACCTGTGTGATAATCACCTCACACACAACACTAACCTCTAAAATAACTGCGCAATCCTGAAGGAGATAATTCCTTCTGCATGGATGAGTTTCCTATATAGGAAAATTCCTCAAACTGATAGTACACTGTCCCTTCGTTTAATCTCAACTGGGTCTCTGTCTGAACTAACATGCATGATTTATTTATGAGAGAATATTTAGTTATCTAAAGTACACTAGTTGCATGCATGCATGCATTGACTAACTAAACTCACAATTAGTTCCACAAATTGTTGGAACTAATCCAATTGGACTTAACTCAGTTAACTGAGCTAACTAATTACAACTCATCCTGATCTCCTTAATTAAGGGATAACTTCCTCAATCAAAGGGATAACTGTTACATGTCTTCACATAGACTTCATGTTTGATTTTCTCCAACTAATTAACTCAAGATGAATTAATTAATTATTTTACAAACAGCTGTTGAGCTGAAATTCGAATTTTAATTCAGGGACTAATTAAAATTGGAATCTATCTCGAAATGCTATTTTTAGCATTTCTATGTTTTCCTATTTCCAATAGAGTTGGACTATATCCTAAAATGCTATTTATAGCAATGCTATTTTTAGAATTTCTATTTTTATCATTTCTTGTTGCTATTTTCAACAATGAGTGCTCTGCAGAAGTTATGAATTGATGATGGACAGATCACCCGCCTATAGGGTTCATGCATAAACACCGGCCCCTGACCAGAGTGTAAGGATGGTGCGAACAAGCTTTTAGGGGCACGGACGAGGTCGAGACAGAGGAGGACCTGGCAAAGGTTGAGGACAACTAATTTACTACAATTACGGAGAACCAAGAAACTACGCCCGCGAATGCACCAACCCTACATGACTGTTGTGCAAATATTGCACTCAGTTTGATCATGAGACGGAAGACTATCCTATGCTAATAGCAAGAATATGCGATAAAGGGGCACTACCACCTCAGCAGACTTAGAACTTGTAGTTGATGAGGTTTGAGCCTCGCGAAAAGGATCCGAATGTGGATATATTGCTCTAAAATGGAGTTGCACAAGGGGATGATAAGCGGAAATAGCCCAATGATAGCGCATGGGTTCGTAAAGCTCTGTCAAAGGAAGCTGAATTTGATTTGGAGCACGCATGCAAAACATTCATGGAAGAAAAGAAGAGCTTCATTAGGGCCTCCACCTCAGGGAGCAAGGATAAGCTGAATCAAGAGATGGACCCTTCTATGCTTACAACATTTCGAAATACCTGCATGAAGCTGCTACGTGATAGCAAGGCCATGAAGGGATTACAGGAGCTTATAAATAGATGCACCGGAAACACTCTAGGTGAACCATGTGTGGTACGAAAGATTGGTAAGCATAAAACAAGGACAGGACGAGAGATGAGACTGACTGCGCAGATAGGAGAGTATGACATGGATCATGTTATTTTGGATCTGGAGTCAAACACGAACGTCCTACCAAAGAAGACTTGGGAATGGATGGAAAGACCCATACTGTAGTGGTCTTTGATTCAGTTAAGGATGAAAAATCAACATAAGATCATCCCCATGGGGCGACTGCAAGGGGTGACTATATATATTGAAGGCGCGAGCGTGTTGGCAAACTTTGAGGTAATAGAAATTGTGGATGACAACAACCCCTACCCTGAGCTCCTTGGCATTGATTGTGCTACTAATATGAACGAGGTAATCAAAGAAGATATTTGAGAAGAAATCGCTCCACGTAATAGGACCCCTAGATCCTGCTAAAGGATTGCGCTATACTGAACTAGTCTGTGATTATGAGAGCGATGACGATTTGGACTGTATCTATAAGATAACAACGCAAGAACAAGATTGGGTGAATCCAACAGTGAATGGACGAATTGTGTGGGGTTGCGAGAGTTCTTGCACCTTGGACTCTGAGGAAGAATTAGAGCACTGGCATAATCACTTGCATGAAGTAAACACATTAAGTTGTAACATGATGACCCAGTCTTCGCATTGTGTGTTGTCGAAAGTAAGGAATCTTCCCACTTATGATGGCTTGAATGATGTAGATGTATTTTTAGATGAATTTGAGAGGGTAGCTTTAATGATTAGCGCGAGTGTAGGAGGATGATGAGGACATGATTTGGGAAGCTGAAGGTACAAATAACATAAAAACATGGCGGGAAAGATGATCCATGTGCACACTTTGCCAAATGGGCTCAAGATTATGGAGCGAAGCCCCAACCGGAATGGGTGCACTTGTTCTGTCATACCCTGGATGTCATCCTGATGAAATGGTACTTGGAAAAAGAGCTCCGCCATGGTATAGGTGATTGGGATATCCGGTGCGAAGGATTCATAATGACATTTAGCTTTGAAGATGGGTTTAACTGTATTGATGAAGCACTACAAGAGGTGAAAGAAGCAATCTTTAGGATATCGTAGGATCGATTGGATCTGATTCAACCTGATTGGAATACTCAGTTGAGTCACACGCTAGAATGCTATAACGTGACCACTAAAGAAGAAGATGAGGATTTGTGAGAGATTAACATCCCTGAAATAGAGAGTCACTGTGAGGTTGAGGGACCACATATTAAGAATCCTAATATAACCGTGCCACTGAAAACAAAACAGGTAAATATTGGTATGGAGGCAGAGCCCAAAATCACGAAGATTGTAGGTTACTAGGATGACGCGACGATGGATAAGGTCACTGAATTGCTCCGCGAATACCAGGACTTGTTCCCTACCGAGTTTACAAATCTAAAAGGGATAATAGGAGACCTGGGTGTTATGAAGATCATGTTGAAGCCCAACATGAAGCCGTTTAAGAAAAGACCTTATCGTCTCAATCCGAAGTATAAGGAGAAGGTTCACTTAGAGCTAGACAAGATTGAGCCTGTAGAAGAATCTGATTGGGTAAGCCCAATGGTGATACACGAAAAGAAGCAGAAGGATGAAATAAGGATATGTGTAGATCTCAAGAAGTTGAATGACGCTTTCGTACATGATCCTTTCCTAACTTCGTTCACTGATGAGGTGTTGGATAATGTACGTGGTCAGGAAGCATATTCCTTCAATGATGGGTTCTCTGGGTACCATCAGATCAAAATCACGGCAGAGGATAGAAGTAAGATGACCTTAGCAACTGAGTGGGGTTGTTTTCAGTACATTGTAATGCCTTTTAGATTGAATAATGTGCCTACAATTTTTTCACACGTAGTCATTGCTGTGTTTAATGAATTTATTCATAAGTTTTTGGAGGTGTACTTTAACGACTGGATTGTGTTTGGCCTGTTGAAACACCAGTTCGAAAGTTTGTGCCTGATGCTAGATACCTGTCGAAGGTACCAGATCACGCTCAATATGAAGAAGTGCCTGTTTTGTGTTCCTTTTGGGACCCTGTTGGGTCATGTGGTTTGTAGACAGGGACTGATGGTAGATCTTATGAAGATCATTGTGATACTTAACTTGGAAGTGTCGAGGAGTCGGAAGTAGCTGTGCACCACCCTATGACATACTGGATATTACAGAAATTTTATCAAGGGCTATGTCCAGATCACCATGCATATGGAAAAGTTGTTGAAAAACGATGTCATGTTCTGCTGGAACAAGGACTGTAAGAAAATCTTAGATGTATTGAAAGAAAAGATGGTCACCGCGCTGATTTTAGTCTTCCCGGACTGGAAGAAGGAGTTTCATGTACATTTTAATGCATCATGTATAGCATTGGGAGCAGTACTGACACAGGCTGGCAGAGGAGAACTAAACCATCCTATAGCGCTCGCAAGCAGAAGGTTATCCAAGGAGAAGAAGAACTATTCCACCACCGAGTGCGAAGGGTTAGCCATGGTATACGTGCTCCAAAAGTTTAGACACTATTTGTTGGGTGGCCATTTTAAGATGTATATGGATCATTTCACATTGAAATACCTAGTCAATAAGCTTGTGTTGGGGGGGAGAATCTGTAGGTGGTTGTTATTGTTCTAGGAGTATGATTTTGAAGTTATTGTGAAACCTAAATCACTGAACGTGGGACCAAACCATCTGTCACGCATCGAAATAGAGGAAGAGCCCACTAGTTTGGAGGAGGGACTGCCTGACGTGCATCTATTTGTTATGTGCGTCACGGATGGTGACTTTGAAGACATCATACACTTCCTAATGACAGGAACTACTCCGAAAGGTTACACTGTCTAGCAAAAGAAAGAGTTAGTGGTACGCATGGCCGACTTTTCTGTCATTGGTGGGCACATGTAAAAAATGTGGTCTAATTCAATATTGTGACGATATGTACCAGAGTTTGAAAGGAGTAGTATCCTTGTGGATTCTCATGGGGGCACCACGGGAAGGCATTATGCAGGAAGAGTGATCGTGCAAAAGATTCTACGTGTAGCGTTGTAGTGGCCAGCCCTCCATCAGGATTCAAAAGCTTACTGCAAGGCATGTGTTGTATGTTAAAGGATGGGCAGGCCATCGCAGAGGGATGATCTGCCTCTGAATCCACAGATGACGTTGCAACCCTTTGAGAAATGGACGATAGATTTTGTGGGACCCATTCAGCCCGAAGGGAAGAAGACGAGAGCACGATACATTATCATAGCGACTGTGTATTTGACTCGATGGGTGGAGGTACAACGTGTGAAGGATTGCATAGGTGCAGCTGCTACAAAGTTCCTCTTTGAGTATGTACTAATGCGATTTGGGTGTCCAAAGATTTTGATGAGTGATCACAGTACACACTTTCTGAACAAGACGATCAGCATTAACAAAGGAATTTCAGGTATATCACCAAAAGAGCATGCTTTATCACCCACGGGCTAATGGGATGGTGGAAGCATTCAGTAAAGTGCTAGAGAATGTGTTGACCAAGGTTTGCAATGCTTAGTGAAGCAATTGGGACCTGCACATACCCGCAATACTATGGGCCTATCAAACGACATGCAAGAAGTTGACTAGAGAGACACCCTTTAGGCTTGTATATGGTGTTGAAGAAGTGATGCCCATGGAATAGATTGTGCCTAGTCTACGCATAGCGGCACTCACAGGTATGATAGATTGCAAAGCACTAGAAGAAAGGCTTGCACAACTGGCTGAGCTTGAGGAAGAAAGATTTCTAGCTGGATTTCACCAACAGGTCCAAAAGCAACGCAAAAAAGCATGGCATCATTGGCACATTAAGTTGTGCACCTTTAGGATAAATGACCTAGTTTTGTTATATGACAGTAAGTTTGATAAATTTCCAAGGAAATTTAGAATGCACTGGTTAGGGCCCTATGTCATTAAGGACATTACTGACGGTGGAGCGGTTCAGTTGATTAAATTGAATGGAGATCCCTTCCCAGGAAAGGTGAATGGTAGCCGATTGAAGCCATACACCGGTGGTCCGTCCATGTGACTATATGAATGTAGCATAGTCTTAGTGCTCTAGGCAGGTGAAAGGAGGCACGAGACTATAAACTACACTGCCCGGATTGGGGAGCTGCATGATTGGAGGATTTTGTAGAGCAAGGAAGTGTCATAGGGTTTGCGATAGTGTGAAGGGAGTTGCCCTACCCAGGGAGAAATCACGCAGGTCAGCCGAAAAGTGGTCGTTAAAGTCACTGTTCATGATTTCATGGTAGAAATGTAGCCAAATGGAGTGGGCGACCGACATTTAAGACGGAATTTATGGATAAAATCCTTGAAAATATGCCACCAATCTGACATTAATGAAGCCAATGTGGGGGGAATAGTCAGATTTGAATTCAAAATTCCTTATAAATTACAGGTGGTTGCCTAGCGAAAAATACTTGGCATTTTGAGAATTGAGTTGTTGAGCTCTCAGGTGCACATGAACCAAGAATTCTTTGATGCTCTAATAGCGAGTTCAATGTTTGAGCAATTACTAGAAATGATGCGAGAATTGTTGAATAACGTTATGTTGACACCTACAACAGCTATGGACAACGAAGTAGTGACAACCAAGGAGGATATGTTGGAAGTGGTTAGGGAGGCAAAAGAAGTTTCTCCAAAGGTTGCCAAAGTATTAGCAGAAGTCATCAAATCACCGCGGATGCCGAGACCAAAGCCGACCCCAACCAAGGAGAGCACGAAGGATAAAAAGGGAAAGAATCCTGCAATACTGTTGCATGCATCACTGAGAAGAAATCCATCGAAGGACAAGCCCACCACATAGGAAAAGGGAAAATCCATCAATCTGGAGCCAAAGTAGGAAGAAATTGAAGACATCCTAATGGATGACGAGGACTTGGGGATAGATGGGGAGGAAGTGGAAGCCTAGGGTGTTGACCCTATCACTTGTTTGCATGAGTACGTCCCTTTGTGCAAGGGCAAGACTAAGGTGCCAAAAGATATCGATGAGAGCAAGGTCCCCTTGCAAACCCCTTAACTAGCGGATGAGATTGTCTTTAAAGGACTGTGCTTGGGGCAGGTTCCTCTGTTAAAACTCGAAGACTGGGACTTGGCTGACCATGAGAAGTTCCCACACTTGGAGACCAAGCAAATGATGCGTTGAATTATCAACACAACCACTGGGATGACCGCATTGGAGCTGTGGATGTGGCTTAGAGGAGTAGACAAGGCAGGTATACTCAACCTGCTATGGGTGTTGTATTATAATCACACCCTGATTATAGTCTTGGTCATCAAGCAGCTGCTATGCTTAGTGCATGATCAGTGTCTATGGCTGGAGGAGCCAATACCCATCACCGACATATTGATACATAGGATCACACGGTTTCCCTACATAGGAGAAAATCTAGCCATGATGTTTGGCGAAAAAGGTGGTGAACAGGACCTTGCAGAGGCCATGAAGGAGAAGTTTAAGTTGCTGAACAAGCCACACTGATATGCCATATCTAGTATCAGTGACCCTGCCATAAAGGTGGCCACTCAAATTTTGGTAGGGAAGGTGATAAGGAAGTGTCACGTCAATGAGGTGTTTGCACCTGTCAACCCAATGCGCCGAAAGAGTCCAATTCAATTGGGCACACTATCTCTGCGATGAGTTCCTTGCGAACTGTTGTGAGGCATAGGAGCTCAACAAGACATTCCACTACACATGGCTCTTGCTGTCTATTGTGCTGGTAGCATGGGAGTCGCCAAGGGACAGTCAATTCCCCTTGGCCTTGTTGGACCTACCAGAAGTAGCGAAGTATGCTTCGTTGTGGGTGACCAAGGATGTGAAACGCATCAAGGATAGCAAGATCTTCTGGCTCTTGATGGAGATGAACATCTGCATGGCCATCAATCGAAAACTGCGGTTGTCACCTATGGTGTTTGCCAACCTATAGGGCTATGCAGAGTTTAAGGCATATTTTCACCATGTGTCTATCAAGGCGTGGAAGGATCTTGTGGAGACATGGTATGACTTGTCGTACCCAGTAATGGATGATTCCATTGATATAGTACTTGAATGTTGGTGGGAAGAATGGCGCCCTACAATCGACTTGGAGGTGGGCGGGAGCCAGTCCGCCACACAGCACAAGAAGGAGGAGGCCAAGCTCAAGATGACACATCTAGTTGAAAATAGAAGAAGGAGGCCACTAGCAAGGCCCAGACGGAGCATGATGCCGCTCAGCAGATGGAGAAGCAAACAAGTGGAACAAAGTGGGGCTCTGACAAAGGTGCGATGTCGCCTTCACCCGAGACAGAGGAAAACACAAACGAGCAAACAGAGCAGCATGGTGCGGACCCACATGCGATGTCCACCTACATCAAATGTCCAAGGGAGCAGGAGAAAGGAGGGTCCAGGAAGAAATCTAAGGCCACTAAGACATCGTTGGACCTAATCACCCTCACAGAGGGTGATTTGCATGATATCGGCGACACGATGTGGGATGTCACCACGGAGTCCCTACAGCAATTTGAGCAGTAATAGCAATTACTATTGGGGGCTATCTAGATAGGTCTACAGGAGCTATAGACCCATGCATCACAGGCTGGCACGATGTCGACCAACCTTGCTATTAGCACTTCAGAAGTTGCCGAGATGTTACACACAAAGGTTTCCAGTGGGATAGTGCTTCCTAATGGAGCACTGACCACAAAGAATGAAGCTGACAAGCCCACTGTCAGTGCCCTCAAGGGAGTAGGGTTGAATCTGGTAGCGCTCCCTAGTGAGGCGCTCCACCTATTGTAGAATGGAGTGATTGCAGAGTTAAGGGCCTGTGAGCATCGTGCCCTACAGGTGATCAGCGAGCAACAGATTAACAATGAGAAGATGGCACTACAATGCGCCTATGCCATTACCATCATGACTGAGGTAACTGCGCAAAACAAATGAATAATTCAGGTCGTAGAGGAGGCATGCCGAATGGTCCCGAAGTTGGCCATTCCTGAGGAAGAACCCATCGAGGTGTGCATCCGCAAGCTGGCTACAGGGGTGTGCGACACTCGCACAGAGATGGCTCAAATTCAGCTAGATTTGAACCTTTAGATTACCGAATTATAGTTGAAGGCCCAACCTTCAACCCTGCCAGAAGTAAAGGAGCAATGTGCAACTGTTGTCACAGAAGCGATAGCGATGGTTGATAGTGCAGTAGCAGACTGCACACAACTTTTTGGGCAGTCATTCGAGGTCTTGATGAGCTTGCAGGAGGACCCTAATGTACAACAACTGGAGACAGAAGCGCGAGAACTGCAACAACGCTATGATGAGTTTAAAGGCATAGCATGAACCGTCGTGCTCACATAGAGACTGGAAAAGCTGCAGGAGGCCAAGTAGTTGAAAGAACAGGTGGATGTAGTGCAACATAAGGAAGCAGTGTTGAAGGCGCAACTGAAGCCTGGCTAGATGAGGCTTATGCAGTTATGGCCTCTATTGAAAAAAAATTGCGGCTCTGCACTCAACTCAGCGAAAGCATCAGGCCGACAATTCAGGAGTAGTGACTTAGAAAATGGTTGAAGAAGAAAATCAAGCGGCTGCACAATGCACTGCCGAGGTTGCGGTCATACAAGTTGAGCTTGGAGTTCTTCACACTAAGATCTCTACGCCTGCCGAGTGACTCGAGGGCGAGTCACAATGTTTGTTTTGGGGGCTTTTCAAGAACAAGATTCTCCAAGGACAGTTTTGGGGCTAAAAGCCCATGTTTTGGGTCAATTTTGTAATAAAGTGTTAAATTCTCCACATTTTGTGGTCGCGGAGCGTGAAGGTGTCATGATTCATAAAGGGCTATCTGCCCTTATTTTGTAAAGTGAAAAGTTGGTTGTAAATATCCAATCATGGTCAGTGGACCATGGGATTGTATAAAAAGAGCTAATTAAGTAAGCTCTAAGTAGTTAAGAAGATTTTAGAGAAGAATGGAGTGAAGGGTCTTGATAGTGAAGTCTAAGTGTTTCAGGTCTTAGCATAGGTAGAGGCTCTATAGCTAAGTGCACAGAGGCCTAGGGTAGAAGTCCACAGCTAAGTGCGCAGACCCCTGCAACTATGTGCGTAGGGAAAATAGATTCTATAATAATATGTAGATATCAATAAAGAGAAGCATTCTACAAATTTTGTGCCCCTATTTCCTGTTAATGCATTTGGTTATATTGTGTGTATTTCATTTATAATGCTCATGTGATGCACGAATGTATGTAATTATGTTGGTCAATTGAAAGAAAGTAAGAATATATTTTTACGAGGTGCTAACTATGAATGATTAGTAAGTTCAGAAAAACACTTAAGATAACTTGGGAACTGGTGCAATACGATGTTATAACAGTGCGAAAGTATTTGGACCACAAGCTAGGGTTGTGCGAAGATTGATCGTACTCTTTCATGGAGGTACTAAAGGGTGGAGTAAAGGGCTAGACTGATAGAGCTTGAGAGCTTAGAGACCTGTGCGAAAGTAGGAACAAAAGGAATAAACTGACATCACGACCATCTAAGGGTGTAGAAACTTGGTTCTAGCATCCCCTCATACTACTTTGAGTGAGACTTCGATCCGCGCTCTATGGGCTGATGCCAAAAGGACCAGTAGTGTAGGGATTTGTTTGGCTAACTAACGTTAAACCTAGGTCAGGCCCCACGCAACCAACACTCCATGAGATGGGGAAAATTTTGCTGAACTTGGTCCCTAGTGAGCCACCTAAAACTTGTGTGGCACCCAATGTTGATCATGTTTCTCTTTGTACTTTCCATTTAACTTCTCCAGGATATCATGAACTTGTTGGTAGATATGTTAGATGCGCTCAATAAATCTGGTCGCTTTATTAGCCTCAGACTGTACATGTTTGGATTTTGTCTGTGTAGTCGCATGTGGCATGGCAACATCAATTGAACACAATGGTTGAAATCCTAGACCCGTTTGAAAGGGACTACGACCATTCAAGTTATGGATAGCTCTATTATAATTTTGTTTCACATATGGAAGACTCTCATCCCAGGTTCGAGGATGCTTGGAGTTGTACATGCAGAGTATTTGCACTATCATCCTATTAACGACCTCCATCTAGCCATCGATCTGGGGATGAAAGGCAGTCGATTTGGTGAGATTGGTGTCCAATAGTGTCTAGAGGCTTGACCAAAATGTGCTCTAGAACCTATTATCCCGATCTGATATAATGGTCTACGGGATCCAAAAATGTACCCATACTAGTTGAAGGAAGAGTTTGGCAGTGTCCTCTGCTATGATATTCTTCTTGCAGGCTACTAATATAGTCATCTTAGAAAATCTGTCCATGACCACAAATACACAGTCATTACCATGCTTGGTAGAAGGGAGGCCAGACATATAGTCCATGGAGATGGATTCCCACAGCTCGTTGGAAGTAGGTAGAAGAGTGTACAGGCCTTGCTTCTTGATGGTTGGCTTGATGATGTCATAGGCAGTGCAGGACCTGATATATTTCCCAAAATCCAGTCTGATTTTGGGCCAATAAAAGTACTTTTGTAGTACAACCATAGTTTTCTCCACATCAAAGTATCTTGTAACTTAACTGTAGTGTGCCTCCCAAATCATCTTGGCACACTCGCTTGAAGAACACAAAGGTTACCTAGGTAGCATAATAATGTGTCCTGGAGGTGCAAAATTAGGAACTTGCTTGCCAAGTACTAGCATCTGGTATGTCGAGGTGAACTCTAGATAATTTTTGTATAGTTGCGGCCATCCAGAGGTCTCATGACCACAAGTTGAGAACAATAGTTAGTGCTGCAACTGGGGGCTGGCTGAGGTAATTTGCAACATGATTGGTGCTACCCTTTTTGTATTTAATGTTAAAGTGGAATTGTTGCAGATATGTAGACCACTTCTGATGGTAATCATTCTGCAACTTCCCTTGTGTTTGTATAAACTGAAGAGGATGGTGATCAATGTGGATGACCATCTCCTTCCCCATAATGTAGTGCTTCCATTGTCAGCAAGCCTGCACCAATAGCATATTCTATGGCATATGTCTCAATTTCAAATGGCTACTGTAGGTCTCGCAGTATGAGTATCGGTGTAGAGTAGAGGCAATGCTTCAACTCAATGAATGCCTTCTATTAGGACTTGGACCAAGAAAAGTTTGCTTTCACCCCACCCTTAGTAATATGACTCAAAGGCCAATGGATATGGGAGAATCCCAACATGAACCTCCAATAGAAATTTGCAAGGCTCAAAAAGCTACGAAGCTGTGTTAGAGTGGTCATGGATAGCCAATCCCAAATGACTTGGATCTTGGTCAGGTCCACATGCATGCCACGCTCATCTATGATGTAAACCAAGTATTGGACCCTGCTCATGCCAAAGGTGCATTTCTCCAATTTGGCACACAGTTTGTGTTGTTGAAGGGTTTGAAGGACCTGTGGAATGTGTTGTAAGTGTTCTTTCCAACTCTTGCTGAAGATGAGGATGTCGTCCAGATAAACCACCACAAATGAGTTGGTGAAGGGCCACAAGATGACATCCATTAGCCTCATAAAAGTAGCAAGGAAATTTGTCACCCTGAAGGGCATAACCAACCATTCAAAAAGGCCTTCCTTGGATTTAAAGGTGGACTTCCATACATCTATGGGCTCTATTGGAACTTGGTGATAACCAGACTTCAGATCGATCTTGCTTAAATATTTACCCCCCTTGAGTTGGTCTAGCAGGTCATCAATTAGGGGGATTAGATACATGTTACTGACAGATTTTGTTTAGTGCCTGATAATAAATGCAGAGCCTCGAGGTCCCATCCTTCTTCTGTACAAGTACAATCAGTCTCCCACAAGGCGAGGAACTTGGTCGAATGTGCCCTTTCTGCAGCAACTCCTAGATTTTCCACTTGGTCCCTTCATTTTCCATAATGGAGCAGCGATATATCAGCCCGTTGGGTAGAGGTGCTCCAGGAGTTAATCGATTGAATACTTGACCTAAAATTGCAAGGGTACCCCTGTGGGTGAGGAGAAGATGTCCCTGTATTATTCCACAATCGTATTCACCTACTTTTGCTGCTTAGAGGAACCCTTCCTAGGGGCCATGGATTTGGCTACGACCTTCCCCTTAATTTGATAGTGAATCAAAAAGAAAACAAATTTCCTAGCCTGGGAGATGACCTTACTTCATTGGTTAACAGAGATCAAATAAATGGCAGTAGGTGGGGGCTACCTCTGGTATCATGTATAACTTAGTACCCAAAGAAATAATAATGGAGTGAGGTCTAGACTCATATATAGCATGTCGCTTCCATAAGTATAGTTTTTCTAATAATGCATCACAAAATTCAAGAGGAGCAACATCACACAGTACCTCATCCGTGAAGGGCTTGATGTTGTAGGTAAGGTGACACTACTAGCTGACACAGAGATCTTGTCCTTGGTGAAGCCACCTAATGGTATACAGTTGTGAATGTGTTGTATTCGATAGGCCCAACTGCTTCACAACCTTTGCTGAAATAGGTTCTTTTGGCTCCAATTGTCGACAATGAACTGCATCAGAGAACCTTTCATCCACATCTGTGAGTGGAATAGGCGCTCCCCATCTTTTGGATCTTCAAGCTCAATCTTTTGGATCATGGTGGTGGCCAGAGTGGCACTAAGCTCCATGTCAATGATCTTCTTCCCTTGTCATTCCCCTTGTCAAGTTCTAACTCAGATTCAGAACATGCATCTGACTCAAAAGCCTTCATCTCGGCCACTAGTGACTGCTTGGCCCAATACTCACTTATGTTGTGAGTGGAGCTCTTATGGAACTCACACCACTTTCCCATGCCCTTCTTTGTCTTTGTGGTGTTGTTCCTTGTTTGTGGCTTTGGTGGGTGATCTTGAGTCACCCTGCCTTGGATTTACCCTTTGCTTTGCGGTTTGGGGGAGCCTTTCCCTTGCTTCAAATTCGTAGATCCAAAGTCTCGCTTTTTCTGTTTAAGCTTCTTCTTGATCTTGAAAGTGTATCGGTACGTCGTGCCAAGAGAGGAGATTTCTAGGAACTGCATCTCATCCTGGATGTACCTATGTACATAAACAAAGTACTTGAGTACCAAATGTTTCTTAGAATCCTTGATACCCAACATCGTACGAAGGGTATGAAAAACATTGGTAAACTTCAACATGTATTGGTCCCTTCCCTGTCGCCGTGTGGTCCACTTTATGTATTTATCCTCATAGCTCCTAATAGGTTAGTACTGCTCCTTGATGGCATCTCGAAATGAATCTCAAGTGGGTGTTGCTGGAAATAGTAAGGGTGTACTTTCATGCTTCTACTCACAGTAGGTTTCCCACCAGTCCTTGACGTGGGGGGTGGCTTTGAGAAGAGTAAAAGTAATATTTTCTCAGCTGGAAAAATCATGAATAAAAATATATTCTTCTAGTAGATTTAACCTTTTATCTACGGTGTCCACATCTATCTAACCCTCAAATATGGGAATGTCAAAGTTAACTTGTACCTTAAAGGGTGTGGTGCTTCCAGAGTCACTGTTGGAAGTAGATGTGTCACCCTTGGGTAGCCGCTGAAGGATCTGGGCAAAGTTGTCCATCATTATGTTCCTCTATCACTCGAGGGCTTCTTCAAACAAGATTTTGAAAGGATCTCTTGCCCCCTCATCTTTCTTTTCTTCCCCCGTGGGAGGACATTGGGATTTGTGAGGCTAGTCTTGTAAAGGTTCGACCAGTTCAAGCCCTAACTCCTTATATCCTAACCTCGTTGGGGACATGCAAAGAAAAACAGAGAAAGAGTAGACTGATCTGATATCAATGATTTGAATTTAAACATGAACACAACAAATTATAGATATAAATATAAATACAAAGATGTAGCAAAAATAACACTTCATTTCATTAATATCAAATACTGAAATATGCATACAAACAGAATGGAAATAAGACTAGCTCAGACGATGGTAGCTTATCTCTGAGAAGAGATGTGGCAACTACATGTCTTTGAACTATGTTACAATGAGTCTCAGAGTCCTATTTATTATTGAGAAACAATGGAAAACCCTAAACATCCAAAAACCTAACCCTAGGAGATGAAGCGCCAAAACTATGGGCCCTGTTTGGGTAAATTGGTACATCAACTTCCCAGGGTCGTAACTTTAGCATACGATCTTTGCTTGACACACAAAATACCTCGTTAGAAAAATCTATCTAAGGACTACAAATTCCAACCAACCAACACTAGTCAATGTCCCTTATTGGCCCTGGTTGTCCTAAGAAACATCGTTTAGGGCCTCAAAACAACTTCGAAAGTTCAGGACTTGAAAAACTGCTAAAAATAATAAATTGTGCTACAATTAAGGAAAATAAAAAACTAAAAGTGACAGTGGTAAGTGTCCCAGTGGAATAGGCGGTTGGCCACCAACATCCACCTGGATCACCTCTTCTATGGAAACATCTTTAAACACTCCTACATTAGCCATGAAATGTAGTATTTGTTGGTTGTCATTGAAAACACAAAAATTAGTGATGTTGTCAAGCATATAAGTTTTATATATAATCTCAATTGAAAAACCATTCATCAATGGCAACATCCTAGTGGTTTCATTTTCTAATGCATCTATTGCAAGATTCCTAATCCTAGGAATATAAATAATATTAAAAGCTTTAAAATAATTAATTAATTTCCATACCTCTTGCTAGTAGTTTTTAATATTTGGTGAAACATAATCGATAATATCCTGTACATGAAGAGTGGCCACGTCTGAGTCACCAATTACCTTGAGAAATTCTACCTTTGGATCAATGGCTTAATTTACTCCAAGTGCGAGTGCTTCATATTCGACAGTATTATTTGTACACTCGAACTCCAAATAACATGATAGGCTATGCTTCTTATTACATGGGTCTATAACTACGCAACTAGCTCTAAAGCCATCCTATTTCTTTGAACCATCAAAGTATAAAGTCCAAATATTATTAGCTACTAAACCGCTTCCTATACTATTATTGCTATTACTATACATATATATATATATATATAATATATATAATATATATATATATATATATATATATATATATATATATTATATATATATAATATATATAATATATATATATATATAGATAATATATATTATATATATTAGGGAGATGGAGAGAGAGAGAGAGATTACAAGATTCATCTCCACTGATTAGAGAACAAGGAAGGAGCTCCAACTGTGTATATGGTGGGATGAGTGATGGTTGTGCTTGATAACACTAGTGATAAGCTTCTAAGAAAGAATTTCCAAAGATTAAATCAGCAAAGGAAACAGGCTCATTCTATCCCTCAAGTGGTGTCACGATGTATTTCATGTATGATTCACTTTCCACTCAATTCTTCTTATTCATGTCATTGTATGTATAGCCATAAATGTGAACAATATGTAGCAAAATACCCTTGTAGTTTACTAGACCAATCTCTACTCAGGAGTATGTCGTAGGCTTCAAGGATGTCCACAATTACAATATTTATACATTGATGAACTCGGTGATTAGAAGATAATCGGATAAGAACATTCCTGAGTTCACCAATAGCTTGGACAAGAGATCTGTCCAAATGAATAATTTGTGCATCGGTTTTGTCCCATTTATATTTTATTTTCTTAGAAATAGATAATAGAATTACATTCACAGATGCACTAGAATAGATTAAACAATTATGGACATAGTAATTAAAAAATTCAAAAGATAACAGAAATGGAAGGGTTAACCACAGATTCAAGGGAACAAAAATACTTACCAGACACCTTACGAGAGGTAGAATCTTTATCACCTAGTAAAGGTTGCAAAAGGGTTTGGACAAGTAGTTCATACTAGCCTACTATCTTCATGATCTCGACGATGGAAATATTGGCACGAGCTCTCTTAAAATCCTCAATTATGTTATAATCAATTTGTAGAAATTCTCACTGTAGATCAACAGATTATGCAATATACTAAATCAAAATACAAGATCTACTTCTACAACAAACTTTGCAGAAGCTTAATCGAATTGAGCAAGATCAAATAGAACACATATAACTAAGAATGATAAATCAATCACACATGAACATAGAAGAATAACCTGGGGAAAGCCTCATCTTAAAACTCCAATCTTTGTATTATCATACAAGTAGAAATATGTTCAGATTACAAAAACAATCAGCTCTCAAGCTATCTTACTCTCTCTGCAATCCTTATGCTGCTCATAGATAGTCAAAGGCTTCTCGCAAACCTTCTCCTCTACCCTCTAAGCCTCCTATTTCCTTTTGCAGTTTTCCTTGGGGTCTAGTGTTGCCACCTGTGTGAATTGGCCTCTTCACACACTCACTAACCTTTGATCTAACTGCGTAATTCTGAAGGAGATAATTCCTTCTGCATGGATGAGTTTCCTATATAGGAAAATTACTCCATCTGATAGTACATTGTCCCTTCCTCTATTCTCAACTAGGTCTCTGAATAAACTGACATGCATGAGTTATTTATGAGAGAATATTCAGTTATCTGAAGAGTAGCAGTTACATGCATGCAAGCATTAACTAACTAAAATCACAATTAATTCTACAAACTGTTATAACTAATCTAACTAGACTTAACTTAGTTAACTGAGCTAACTACTTACAACTTAAATTACAACTCATCCTTATCTCTTTAACTGATGGATAAATTACTCAATCAATGGGATAACTGTTGCATGTCCCCACATAGACTTCATGTTTGATTTTCTACAACTAGTTAACTCAAGATGAATTAATTAATTATTTTACAAATAGCTGCTAAGATCATATTCGAATTTTACTTCTCAATTTTAGTTCAGGGACTAACCAAAATTGGAATCTATCCCGAAATATTATTTATAGCAAAGCTATTTTTAGCACTTCTATTTTTCATTCCTTGTTGCTATGTCCAACACTGGTACCCAAACTTTTGTTTATAGCAATGCTATTTTTAGCATTTCTTGTTGCCATTTTCAAAACTCCCTCTCAACAAGAAAGGCATTAAACTCGAACTCGATCCTAAACCTTTGGAATGTTCTGCATGCAACACTTCTTCCAATTGTTGTTGCTCCAACAACTCTAGAAACAAAAAAATCTCCCAACTGACCTCCCTGTTGGGCTAGAAACATCCTCTCATGTTGAAGCTCCATCTCTCGTTGACAAGTGCTCCCTCTCTGACCTTTTAGCTACTGCAACACTCCATGCATCTCGCACCATTTACACACCTCTCTCTGCCATCCTGCACTAGTGCAACACTCTTGTGCCTCTTGCATTGTTGCATCCTGCTAGCTTTGCACTGTCTTGGGATTCATGCACTATAGATCTCTCTGCCACTCCATCCGCATCTGCCTCTACCCACTTAGCCAATCCTACTACTCCTCATTAGGGCTCCTGTAGAAAGGTCTAATCAAAGAGGTTGGGTACTTCAATGATCATGCCCATATTCTAGCCTTCTTGGGATTGTCACTCCACATCGCCCTACCTCCTACCTGGAGGTATGGATCCATGTGATCCCTCTGCCCACTTGAATCGAAATTTCCCCCTATTGGAGGTCTCTACATGAGTGGATGCCTCCACTCAGTCTCCTCTCGAATTCTCTACTTGTGGTTGCTCCACAACCTCCTGAAGTTGCTTCACCAATTGTGGCTCCTCCACAATTGTTTGAAACTTCTTCTCATGTTGTATGTTGAGAGGTAATGTACTCTCTCTCTCAACCACCAAGTCTCCAACAATTTCCTTGCTCCTCAAGGCTTTGCATGCATCTTAAACCTCAAGAGCATACAGGTTCTTGACTCGTGAACCGGTCTGCTTCACCTGTCTAGTGGTGATGTGTCGAAGGAAAACCTTCCCCTCACTGAAGACTACATCATAGCCTTTGTCTTCCAACATTTCGATTGACACCAATTCTTCATCAGTCCTGGTACATACTTGACATTGGTCAAGGTAATGCGAACTCCATGCTCCCTTTGAAAAACAACCATGCTTACACCTGAGACACTATATGTTTCATCATTACCCATCGCTATGAGTATCTGGAGATCTTTCTCCTCCAAGGTACTGAACAAACTCATGTTGTTGGTCATGTGGAAATAAGCTCAACTGTCAAGAAACCAACCACATCCCACCATGGATGAAACCATGCATGTGAAGAGGGTGAAATCCAACCCGAACTATGAGGCCAATGCCTCACTTTCAGATCCTTCCTTGGATCCCATCTTGGATTTCTTCAGTGGACAATTTTTAGCAAAATGGCCCACCTCATGAAAATGAAAGCAACGTACTTTTCATTTGTCAAACTTCTTCCGACCATGGGAAGAACTCAATTTGGGATGATAATCCTTCTCCTTCCCCTTCTTCACCTTACTCGCTAAGGCGCAATTTTCTTCATCCTCCTTGGATGAAGAACCATCTCTGGTGCTTCTTCTTATCTCCTCCTGCATCAGATCCGACCAAAGTCATTCCCAATCTGGCAGTTTCTCTCTTCCATTTACCGAGTCTTGATAGCTGTGCCAGCTCTTAGGAAGACCAAGGAGAGCAAGACTCACCATGTCATCATTGGCTGTCGTGATCCCTACACTTCCAAACTCATCCTTGCAGGTGTTAAGATTGTTCAGATATGTAGAGCTCGTGTCGCCCTTTTCACACTTGATTTTTCGAAGCTTGTCTATCAGCGCTAGCTTCCCCTGATCACAGTTGTTCTGACATAGATCTTTCAATGTTTTCCACATTGAAAACGGTGTCTCCTTCCCATGGAGACTCGAGACTATGTGGTCTCGAACTCCCTCCAGAAGGATTCTCCTCGCTCTAGCCACACATTTCTTCCATTCTGCCAATTCTATAGCATTAGTTGTTGTTGGCTTGGGGACTTCTTGATCAATGAAGTCCTTTATAATGGTATCCTCTAATACTGCTTCCATGTGATCCTTCCAGGCTATATAATTCGAATTGCCATCAAGGGCATACCCGAGTCTTAAATCGTTGAGCGCCATTGGTGAAATTGAGATGTGATAAGAACTAGATTTCTATATTCAGGAACCTCAACCTTCGAAATTCTCCCTTCTTGTATAATGTTCTCTCCTTTGATCACCTTTTCTCTGATACCATGTAGAAATTCTCACTGTAGATCAACAGATTATGCAATATACTAAAGCAAAATACAAGATCTACTTCTACAACAAACTTTGCGGAAGCTTAACCAAATTGAGCAAGATCAATTAGAACACATATAACTGAGAATGAGAAATCAGTCACACATGAACACAGAAGAATAACCCAGGGAAAGCCTCAGCTTATAACCCCAATCTTTGTAATATCATGCAAGTGGAAATATGTTCAGATTACAAAAAGAATCAGCTTTCAAGCTATCCTGCTCTCTCTGCAATCCCTCTGATGTTCATAGATAGTCAAAGGCTTCTCACAAACCTTCTCCTCTACCCTCCAGGCCTCCTATTTCCTTGCACAATTTTCCTTAGGGTCCAATGCTACCACCTATGTGAATTTGCCTCTTCACACACTCACTAACCTTTGATCTAACTGCGCAATCCTGAAGGATATAATTCCTTCTACATGGATGAGTTTCCTATATAGGAAAATTACTCCATCTGATAGTACATTGTCCCTTCCTCTGATCTCAACTAGGTCTCTAACTGAAATGACATGCATGAGTTATTTATGAGAGAATATTCAGTTATCTGAAGAGCAGTAGTTACATGCATGCAAGCATTAACTAACTGAACTCACAATTAATTCTACAAACTGTTAGAACTAATCTAACTAGAATTAACTCAGTTAACTGAGCTAACTAATTACAACTCAAATTACAACTCATCCTTATCTCTTTAACTGATGGATAAATTCCTCAATCAATGGGATAATTGTTGCATGTCCCCACATAAACTTCATGTTTGATTTTCTACAACTAGTTAACTCAAGATGAATTAATTAATTATTTTACAAACAGTTGCTAAGATCAAATTCGAATTTTACTTCTCAATTTTAGTTCAAGGACTAACTAAAATTGGAATCTATCCCGAAATACTATTTATAGCAAATCTATTTTTAGCACTTCCATTTTTCATTCCTTGTTGTTATGTCCAGCATTAGTACCCAAACTGCTATTTATAGCAATTCTATTTTTAGCATTTCTATTTTTAGTATTTCTTGTTGCCATTTTCAAAACCCCCTCTCAACAAGAAAGGAATTCAACTTGAACCCAATTCTAAACCTTTGGAATGTTTTTCATGCAACACTTCTTCCAAGTGTTGTTGCTCCAGCAACTCTAGAAACAAAAAATCTCCCAACTGACCTCCATGTTGGGGTAGAAACATCCTCTCATACTGAAGCTCCATCTGTCGCTGACAAGTACTCCCTCTCTTACCTCTGAGCTGCTGCAACACTCCATCCATCTCACACTGTTGCACTCCTCTCTGTGCCATCCTGCACTAGTGCAACACTCTTGTGCCTCTCGCATTGTTGTAGCCTGCTAGCTCTACACTATCTTAGAATTCCTACATTGTAGCTCTCTCTCCTACTCCATCCGCATCTGCCTCTACCCACTCAACCAATTCTACTACTCCTCATTAGGGATCCGTAGCAAGGTCTAATCAAAGAGATTGGGTACCTCAATGATCCTGCCCCTATTCCAGCCTCCTTGGGATTGTCACTCCACATCGCCCCACCTCCTACCTGGAGGTATGGATGCATGTGATCCCTCTGCCCACTTGGCTTGAAATTTCCCCCTACTGGAGGTCTCTACATGATTAGATGCCTCCACTGGGTCTCCTCTCAACTTCTCTACTTGTGGGTTCTCCACAACCTCCTAAAGCTACCTCACAAATTGTGGCTCCTCCACAATTGTCTGAGACTTCTTCTGGTGCTACATGTTAAAAGGTAATGTACTCTCCCTCTCAACCACCAAGTCTCCAACAATTACCTTTCTCAACAAGGCTTTTCATGCATCTTGAGCCTCAAGAGCATATAGGTTCTTAACTCGTGAACTGAACTGCTTCACCTGTCTCTTGGTGATGTGTCGAAGGAAAACCTTTCCCTTACTGAAGACTACATCATAGCCTTTGTCTTCCAGCATTGCGATCGACACCAAATTTTTCCTCAGTCCTAGTACATACTTGACATCGGTCAAGGTAATGCGATCTCCATGCTCCCTTTGAAAAACAACCGTGCCTACACCTGAGACACTATACTTTTCATCATTGCCCATCACTATGAGTATCTGGAGATCTTTCTCCTCCAAGGTACTAAACAAACTCTTGTCATTAGTCATGTGGAAAGAAGCTCCACTATTAAGAAACAACCCACATCCCACCATGGATGAAACCATGCATGCGAAGAGGGTGAAATCCAACTCGAACTGTGAGGCCAATGCCTCACTTTCAGATCCTTCCTTGGATCCCATCTTGGATTTCTTCAGTGGACAATTTGTAGCAAAATGGCCCACCTCATGACAATGAAAGCTACTTTCGATTTGTCAAACTTCTTCCCACCATGGGAAGAAGTTGATTTGGGATGAGAATCCTTCTCCTTCCCCTTCTTCGCCTTACTCACTAAGGCACAATTTTCTTCATCCTCCTTGGATGATGAACCATCTCCGGTGCTTCTTCTTATCTCCTCCTGCATCAGATTCGCCCAAAGTCATTCCTAATTTGGCAGTTTCTCTCTTCCATTTACCAAGTCTTGGTAGCTGTGCCAGCCCTTAGGAAGACCGAGGAGAGCAAGACTCACCATGTCATCATTGGTTGTCGTGATCCCTACACTTCCAAACTCATCCTTGCAGATGCTGAGCTTGTTCAAATATGTAGAGATCATGTCACCCTTTTCACACTTGATTTTCCAAAGCTTGTCTTTTAGCGCCAGCTTCCTCTAATTGTTGTTGTTCTAATATAGATCTTTCAATGTTTTCCACATTGAAAATGGTGTCTCCTTCCCATGGAGACTCGAGACTATGTGGTCTCGAACTCCCTCCAGAAGGATTCTCCTTGCTCTAGCCACACATTTCTTCCATTTCGCTAATTCTGTAGCATTAGTTGTTGCAGGCTTGGGGACTTCTTGATCAATGAAGTCCTTTAGACCATTATCCTCTAATACTGATTCCACGTGATCCTTCCAGGCTATATAATTTGAACTGCCATCAAGGGCATACTCGAGTCTTAAACCGTTGAGCTCCATTGGTGAAATTGAGATGTGATAAGAACTCAATTTCTATATTCAGGAACCTCAACCTTCGAACTTCTCCCTTCTGGTATACTGTTCTCCCCTTTGATCACCTTTGCTCTGATACCATGTAGAAATTCTCACTGTAGATCAATAGATTATGCAATATACTAAAGCAAAGTACAATTATACTTCTACAACAAACTTTGCGGAAGCTTAATCGAATTGAGCAAGATCAAATAGAACACATATAACTGAGAATGAGAAATCAATCACACATGAACACAGAAGAATAACCCGAGGAAATCCTCAGCTTAAAATCCCAATCTTTGTATTATCATACAAGTGGAAATATGTTCAGATTACGAAAAAGAATCAGCTCTCAAGCTATCCTGCTCTCTCTGCAATCCCTCTGCTGCTCATAGATAGTCAAAGGCTTCTCACAAACCTTCTCCTTTGCCTGCAGGCCTCCCATTTCCTTGTGCAGTTTTCCTTGGGGTCTAGTACTACCACCTATGTGAATTGGCCTCTTCACACGCTCACTAACCTCTAATCTAACTGCGCAATCCTAAAGGATATAATTCCTTTTTCATGGATGAGTTTCCCATATAGGAAAATTCCTCCGTCTGATAGTACATTGTCCCTTCCTTTGATCTCAACTGGGTCTCTGACTAAACTGACATGAATGAGTTATTTATGAGAGAGTATTCAGTTATCTGAAGAGCAGTAGTTACATGCATGCAAGCATTAATTAACTGAACTCACAATTAATTCTACAAACTGTTAGAACTAATATAACTGGACTTAAATCAATTAACTAAGCTAACTAATTACAACTCATCCTTATCTCTTTAACTAATGGATAAATTCCTCAATCAATGGGATAACTGTTGCATGTCCCCACATAGATTTCATGTTTTATTTTCTACAACTAATTAACTCAAGATGAATTAATTAATTATTTTACAAACAGCTGCCAACACTGGTACCCAAACTGCTATTTATAGCAATGCTACTTTTAGCATTTCTTGTTGCCATTTTCAACACTCCCTCTCAACAAGAAAGGCATTCAACTCGAACCCAATCCTGAACCTTTGGAATGTTCTGCATGCAACACTTCTTCCAAGTGTTGTTTCTCCAGCAACTCTATAAACAAAAAAATCTCCCAACTAACCTCCCTGTTGGGCTAGAAAAATCCTCTAATGTTTAAGCTCCATCTGTCACTAACAAGTGCTCCCTCTCTGACCTCTGAGCTGCTATAACACTCCATGCATCTCGCACCATTGCACACCTCTCTGTGCCATCCTACACTAGTGAAACATTCTTGTGCCTCTCGCATTGTTGCAGCCTGCTATCTCTGCATTGTCTTGGGATTCCTGCAATGTAGCTCTCTCTGCTACTCCATCCGCATCTGCCTCTACCCACTCAGCTAGTCGTGCTACTCGTCATTGGAGCTCCCGTAGCAAGGTCTAATCAAAGAGGTTGGGTACCTCAATGATCCTGCCCCTATTCCAGCCTTCTTGGGACTATCACTCCACATTGCCCCACCTCCTACCTGGAGGTACGGATGCATGTGATCCCTCTAGCCACTTGGCTTTAAATTTCCCCCTACTGGAGGTATTTGCATGAGTGGATTCCTCCACTCAGTCTCCTCTTGACTTCTCTACTTGTGGTTGCTCCACAATCTCCTGAAGCTACTTCACCAATTGTGGCTCCTCCACAATTGTCTGAGACTTCTTTGGCGCTGCATGTTGAGAGGGAATGTACTCTTCCTCTCAACCACCAAGTCTCCATCAGTTGCCTTGCTCCTCAAGGCTTTGCATGCATCTTGAACCTCAAGAGCATACAGGTTCTTGACTCGTGAACCAATTTGCTTCACCTGTCTAGTGGTGATGTGTCAAAGGAAAACCTTTCCCTTACTGAAGACTACATCATAGCCTTTGTCTTCTAGCATTGTGATCGACACCAAATTTTTCCTCGGTCTTGGTACATAATTAACATCGGTCAAGGTAATGTGAGCTCCATGCTCCCTTTGAAAAACAACCATGCCTACACCTGAGACACTATACTTTTCATCATTACCCATCGCTATGATTATCTGGAGATTTTTCTCCTCCAAGGTACTGAACAAACTCTTGTCGCCAGTCGTGTGGAAAGAAGCTCCATTGTCAAGAAACCAGCCACCCCACCATGGATGAAACCATGCATGCGAAGAGGGTGAAATCCAACTCGAACTGCGAGGCCAATACCTAACTTTCAAATCCTTCCTTGGATCACAACTTAGATTTCTTCAGTGGACAATTTGTAGCAAAATGGCCCACCTCATGACAATGAAAGCATCGCACTTTCGATTTGTCAAACTTCTTCCCACCGTGGGAAGAACTCAATTTGGGATGATAATCCTTCTCCTTCCCCTTCTTCACCTTACTCGCTAAGGCGCAATTTTCTTCATCCTCCTTGGATGAAGAATCATATCTGGTGCTTCTTCTTATCTACTCCTGCATCAGATCCAACCAAAGTCATTCCCAATCTGACAGTTTCTCTCTTCCATTTACTGAGTCTTGGTAGTTGTGCCAACTCTTAGGAAGACCAAGGAGAGCAAGACTCACCATGTCATCATCGTTTATCATGATCCCTACACTTCCAAGCTCATCCTTGCACGTGTTGAGCTTGTTTAGATATGTAGAGATCATATCATGCTTTTCACACTTGATTTTCCAAAGCTTGTCTTTCAGCGCCAGCTTCCTCTGATCATTTTTGTTTTGATATAGGTCTTTCAATGTTTTCCACATTTAAAATGATGTCTCCTTCCCATGGAGACTCAATACTATGTGGTCTCAAACTCCCTCCAGAAGGATTCTCCTCGCTCTAGCCACACATTTCTTCCATTCCACCAATTCTATAGCATTAGCTGCTGCTGGCTTGGGGACTTCTTGATCAATGAAGTCCTTTAGACTTTTATCCTCTAATATTGCTTCCATGTGATCCTTCAAGGCTATATAATTCAAGCTGCCATCAAGGGCATACTCGAGTCTTAAACCATTGAGCACCATTGGTGAAATTGAGATGTGATAAGAACTCGATTTCTATATTTAGGAACCTCAACCTTCGAACTTCTCTCTTCTTGTATATTATTCTCTCCTTTGATCACCTTTGCTCTAACACCATGTAGAAATTCTCACTGTAGATCAACAGATCATGCAATATACTAAAGAAAAATATAAGATCTACTTCTACAACAAAATTTGTGGAAGCTTAATCGAATTGAGTAATATCAAATA
Organism: Pinus taeda; assembly: GCA_000404065.3. Lineage (NCBI taxonomy): Eukaryota > Viridiplantae > Streptophyta > Pinopsida > Pinales > Pinaceae > Pinus > Pinus taeda. The sequence goes on along the minus strand of APFE030732431.1, from coordinate 174,949 downwards.
GAACACATATAACTAAGAATGAGAAATCAATCACACATGAACACAGAAGAATAACCTAGGGAAAGCCTCAGTTTAAAACCCGAATTTTTGTATTATCATACAAGTGGAAATATGTTCAAATTACAAAAAGAATTAGCTCTCAAGCTATCCTGCTCTCTCTTCAATCCCTCTACTTCTCATAGATATTCAAAGGCTTCTCACAAACCTTCTCCTCTTCCCTCCAAGCCTCCTATTTCCTTGCGCAGTTTTCCTTGGGGTCCAGTGCTGTCACCTATGTGAATTGGCCTCTTCACACACTCACTAACCTCTGATATAATTGCACAATTCTGAAGGAGATAATTCCTACTACATGGATGAGTTTCCTATATGGGAAAATTCCTCCATCTGATAGTACATTTTCCCTTCCTCTAATCTCAACTGGACCTCTAACTGAACTGACATGCATGAGTTATTTATGAGAGAATATTTAGTTATTTTAAGAGCAGCAATTACATGCATGCAAGCATTAACTAACTGAACTCACAATTAATTCTACAAACGATTAGAACTAATCTAACTGGACTTAACTCCGTTAACTGAGCTAACTAATTACAACTCAAATTACTACTCATCCTTATCTCTTTAACTGATGGAAAAATTCCTCAATCAATGGGATTATTGTTGCATGTCCCCACATAGACATCATGTTTGATTTTCTACAACTAATTAACTCAAGATGAATTAATTAATTATTTTACAATCAACTGCTAAGATCAAATTCGAATTTTACTCTCAATTTTAGTTCAGGGACTAACTAAAATTGGAATCTATCCTAAAATACTATTTATAGCAAAACTATTTTTAGCACTTCCATTTTTCATTCCTTGTTGCTATGTCCAACACTGGTACCCAAACTACTATTTATAACAATGCTATTTTTAGCATTTCTATTTTCAGCAATTGTTATTTCCATTTTCAACACAATTGCTTCACCTATAGCAGTAAATTCCAAAATGTTTAGAGGAGTAGCCTTCTTTGACACGTTCGGATTAATGGGCTTACTTTTACTGTTGAAGGAAGTGTTCTTGGAAGTGGTAGTATTTCTAGACTTACTTTGTGCATTATGAGTAGGATTAAATGGTGGTGAGATCCTTCTTAATAATTGCTCCTTAAATTTTTGTCTCATCACCTTTTGTTTAGAAATAGGCCCTTTGCTCCTCAAACTATATCAACCATTATGTTTATGAAGATGGGCCTCGCTTTAAGGTGGTGCTTCAAGACTCTTCTTGTGAGCATTGAGAATACAATCAAAAGAATTCACTACATGTCCAATACCCATACTTTCTTCAGCCACTACAAGTTCTTTTGTTTCTTTCGTTTTCTCAGAATACTAATCTTCCAGTAAGGTATCCACAATGTGTACACCCAGAGCATTCATGTTGCAGTTCCATTATGGGCATGCCTTCTCTGAATGATATTCCTGGTGGAAAGAGCAATAGTTATCCATGCTCATACTTTCAGTATCCTGGTCGAAGATTTAGAAGGTTGATTTTTTTATTGTTATTATTCCTTTGAAATGGAAAATACTTGGGGGGCTATCTACCAGTGGAAGTCCTGCTTGACCTTCTCTTTAATTCTAAAATTTCATTAGTAAATTCTTTTATTGTCTTGGTCAAGCTTTCAATATTGGGTGAATCCTTTTCTTTAGCCTTACTTGAAGAATGTTGAGTCTTACTTCTAGTCTCCTTGGAGTCTTTTGATTCATCATCATTAATGATAACTCGAATAGCATGTAAGTCTTTTACACGATGATTGCTTCTGCAAGTGTAGTTCTAGTTTTTCCTTTACAACTCTTTTAATGAACAAGGAAATGTTGGTGTGCAAGGCAGTTGTATAATAGTCAATATTGATTGAATCGTGACGTTGCATGCTAAGGGGAAACTTGTTCAATATGCGATTGAAATTTTGATTCAAGTCTTTTACCTTCGCCTTTTCCCCTATCTTATTGTTTCCAAGCTCTTTCAATAACATGACAGGATACTTGTCATCAATGAATTTCTCCAAAAATTAATTTTAAAAGTCCCTCCAACTGTGGATTGAATTGACAGACAGACTATGGTAGCATGTTTTTTCTCTACCTTCTAATGTAAAAGGAGAAAACCTACAAGAAACATCATCATACCGTACCTCTAACATCTGTATATGCATGTAGAAATCATCAATGTGATCTTTTTCCTTTGTCTTCTTGTCTGGATCAAATTTTAATAATATTTTTTCTAGATGTGTGGGCATTTTATGAAGGTTCTTTGGAAGAGAAATAGGCCCTTGGGCCTTCCAATCTAGGTCCTGGTCAGTCATGTCTTCGACTCTTGGTTATGTTGGCTCAGGTGGGCTTGACCTAGGTTCAAAGTTTACTACACACCAACAAAACCCTCAACCACTGGCCCTCTTGGCAATGACCTGCAAGTAGATCGCAGTATCACATGAAGTGATTATGGGAGGTTGGAGAACCAGTTTTCTATAGCCTGAGGGATACTGCGATGTGGAAATTTTATAATTTCTTATGTTTTAACACCTATTTACTACTTCTCATTACTTTTCTTCATTATAAACATTATTGTGTTGTAAATACATGTACTGCAATAAATTGTTATGCTACAACATGCTACTTCGCATTCCTGAACTACTTTGCATAATTATATTCATCGCATAAGCATAACATAAACATCCATAAACTTCACAATATTGAACTAAATTGTAGGTAATAATAAAATCAACACATGAAGACACATATTTTACCATCGTTCATCCCAATGTGGGACTACGTCCACAAGAACTGTTGCTTATAATATAGAATTTGTACAACAAACAGTTCTTGACTTGCACACTCAGTTGCAGGTCATCTACACACTTAGCGGCAAACTTAAGCCTTTGCACACTCAGTTGCAAAACCTTTCCCTTTCCACAAAACCCAATTACAAGGATTCAACCATTCAATACATGATTTTCCATAACAATAATAATGCCTGCCTTCTTTATTATTCATCCCTATATATACTATTACATCGATACATGATTTTCCATAATAATAATAATGCCTTCCTTCTTTATTATTCATCCCCATATATACTATTACATTGAGGGATTATATCACTATTACACAGTAATTTGTCACTGTCCTCATCTCAGTCCCTCTGCTATGTCATGTGTCAAATAAACATGTTCATATCTTCCCACCAATGTAAGAAGACTAAGCATATACTCCCTGATGTTGCAAGTTGACCCTCATTCCCTAAGTTTATGCCTCATCATGAGTAAACCCTTAATATACGTGATGATCCCATGTCATAAATGGTCTCATCATGACCCCGTTGCAGGTGTACATCTATTTCCCGCGACGATCAAATTTCTAGGCCCGACACGAGGCTATGAGCTATATATCGCGATGATGGGTCTGCGTGCATTGCCTCCTAGCAATGTCGTCATGGAGACTTAGTTTACGGCTAGTGACGATCCAAATTGGGTGAATTTGTTCCAACGTTCGGCCTTCTGGATGTCTCTAGACCTGGTTGTTGGGTCAATTTAGGTCACCCTTCCCCCTCTGGGATGGTAGTTCCGTCTTTTATGCTACCTTCCTTGAGGATGAGCTCCCTCTCCCTCATTTCATGGAGACTCCTTCTCCTATAAAAGCACTCGCCTTTGCTATGATTTGCTAGTTCTTTTGGTTGGATAGTGCTGCTAGTACTTTTGAGTTTGATAGATAGCTTTGGTGTGAGTGTGACAAGTGTGGGATTGTTAATAGTTTAAAGAGGTTGTGGAGTGCCCTTAACTTTGTATTAAAGCTTGTAAGTGAGGGAGAGATATTGTTTGTTGGGAGACCCATCCTTGAAGAGTGAACGCTTGAAGAAACATACTTGCTGGACCCTCCGAGAAGGCTTGCGACGTCAAGATTTTATTGTAAGATTTGCTCTTGATTCATTATTAATACAATCAATGATGATTTCCTATGTCTTGATAGCTCATGATTTCTTGACTTTATGAGTAAATAGAACATTGTTGTTTCCCAGTTACATGCTTTGTTGTTGTCTTGTATTGTTTCAGGATGATTGCTCATTAAGGAGAAGGAAACGAAAGCTGGGGCAATGCAACAGAACTTCATCAAACACTGGTTTGAGGTAGGCCTCCAACGATGATTGTTTAAGGGAATCAATTGTTGTTTTATCTTTGTTGTGGCTAGACCCACTCTAGGGCTAGAGGGGTTGCCTCTATCCACAGAGGGAACACTTTCCTAATTCACAAGTTAGCGACTCCACTGGGGAGTCCTTCGTATGTTTTTCTCTTGTTTTCTTTTGTTTGATTTTGATTTAGTGTCTCTTGGATTTTGGAGTTAAACCACCAGTCTTTTGGGTTACCTGGGTCAATCTAGGAAATCCCTTTATTGTTTGTAAGGATAGTCTAGTTTTTGTTTGGGAGTTTTCATTCATACTTCATTGTTTTTAAGTTTGTCACTAGAAAAAGCTTAACAATCATGCCGACATCACCTTGTATTTGTTTTAAAAGTCTGTGCATCACTGAATCATGTCGTACAGTCACGAAAATTCCTAAAATCGGCCCATTGCGGAAGAGACGTGTACTCTCGCACCGACGTCACTCTGTTGCTATTGCTAGTGGCTGATCGCCCCTAGTTGCTGATGTTACGCCCACGAAGATTCTTGTAAGAATTGTTTTTTCAATTCTACCTCCTAAATTTACCAATCTGGTTAATCCCTTGCTGTCTTTCTCTTGCCTATTAGTTTGTTTTAATTGCTTCTAGTTAAGGTTCTTGCTCTTTGGCTTCATTGAGTGAATCTTGTATTTTTGGCTTTGTGGCCTAGCTTTTTCAAGTTTTGAATTATTTGGCTTGGTTGCTTATCTGTCCAAGGTTCATCCGCAACCGTCTTGTTAATTTGTTTGAGGCTTTTTCATTGCTTGTCTCTTGTTGGTTGATGTTTAGTGTTAATTATTGAACCAATTTTGATATTGATTCGATTTTTCACTACTAGACATAGATTACAATTGTTTGGATCAATCAGTTCATGCTTGCTTGTTTGTTTCTTTAGAATTCAAAGCTATCAAAATCAAAATATTTCATTCATTTAGTATACGAAAGTGAGAGTAGATTTGCATTTCAAGTTTTCATGTTTGAAAAATTGGAAGGCAAACTTTAAATTTGTCATTAGTAGTATCGATGCACTATAGGAATTTATGTGTTTATGCATTGTGTCTCTTAGTGATTGCATTTGCTGGTCTTGGTTTTGTCTTGGTCTGGGAATGGTCTCTCTACCTTTCTGTAAGTAGGTGTTCATCGAAGTGAAAGATGCTTTACTCATTCTAGCTGCATCCTAGGTTTTGATATACTTACAATAAGGCCTGGAAATTTAAACATAATTCAAGATCAACTCTAAAATTAACTGAATGAACCTAACAATGCATTAGAACATAACACACATTATTTAGAGGTCTAGGCTAGAGAAGTGCTTCAGCGTCATTAAACCTAGTCACTATTGCTTTCACTTAAGGTTGGGTGATTCCTCCTTCTATGACTCAATAGCTACTAGTACACACTTGCACTCCCAGTACCGTCGAGTATATGTTGGGAGACCCCACTAGTTTATCATCCTATATCCTTAGGAAGCCGTGTATGTCGCCTTGCAAACTGTAACGCACTGAACATAGCATTCAGGAAGATTGACTGCCATACGGAAAGTCCTTGGTTTTCATATGATCGCCAAGGTGTATATGCAGTTTTATGGGTTGTTTGGTAAACCTTTTGCCTAGTTCTCCTGAGTAGTCACTTTCATTCCTTTTCGAACTCCTTAAAAGAAAAGGTCCATCTAAGCACTTGTCCTTTCAGGCTCATTAACCATTCGAAGGCAACTAGATTCATCTTTTCGTCCTTTTCTCGACTCTCTAAAGATGAAAAGCTCAAGTTTTGTTCCTGTGTCTTAAAATTTATTCGGCCACGTTCACATTTACCTTGTTAGATCTTGTTTGCATTTTAGTTTGCGTAGGTTTGTTTTCCTTACTCGTTAGTTTTCCCTAAGGTTTTTAAGTTAAATCATCCTGGCAGAATCACCAATCCCGTCTCCAGTTCCAAGTGACCAAGGATCTCCATCTTTTGTCGCTTCTGAGGTACTGGTTGCTAGTGATACCCTTCCTGTTATTCCGAGTATCCAACCACTTAACTCTCGCTCTCCAGAGGATGAATCTTACAATATTCATTGGAACCCCATTTGGGAGCCTTCCGAAGAAGACTTTCCCGTTACTCCTTCTAGTGTTTCGGTACCAATGTCTTCCTCTGACATGGATGAGACGAACCCCGTCCCAGGTGAAGAGACATTTATGGCAAGTGGGGAAATCCCTATACCTACGGAAACTTCACCCTTCTGTGTCACCTCTCTTGGCATCACGTTGCCTTTATGCTATAATTCTTTGGTGGATATCATGGGTTCTAGATCTCCCCTTATGAGTTCCATGTGGTATCGTACTGTCACTCTGACTTCGGAGCCTTTTATGCCCCAGATTCACAATGTGACTGTCACATCTGTTCCGATTATTCCAACCATTTGTGTGGCTTCTTCAACCCCTGTTGTCAGTGTCGTCACTACATCTTCGGTCATGACCATTGTTGCCTGACCTTCAGCTGATCCTCTAAATAATGGTCCATCAGCATCCGCCTCTGGGGTTGTTAATCCTACCCTTAGTGCCCCACCTTCTTCTTGTTCCATTCCAGCAGGGGGCATATGATCAATATTTCCAAGCTCTTCAGAATCTGGATCCATAGAATCCGTTTCATTATTATGATTCTCGAGGAGCCCATATTTATCACCCCGGACCTATGCCATCTCAACCTGCGGTTGAGGTCTCGGATCCGTTATCTATTGCTTGGGGTATCACCACTTATCATGGTGGCCAAGCACAACCTTCAAATATTCAAGTTCCACCCTATCAAGGTCAGTTGTCTTATGGGCAACCGCCTCACAGACAACCGTATTATGGTCAACCTTATCCAGGGCAATCTGTCAGCCCACAAGGACAACCCTTCCAGGGAAAACCTTTAGCCTTCAGTGGTTCATCTTTCACATACTTCAGGCAACCTTCTGGTAATTCGAGACAACCTTACATCCAACAATGCCAACCTGGTATCCAGCAAGGTCACCCTCTGGACAAGTCGGTCAGCGTTACATCCAACAAGGCCAACCCACTGTCCAGCCTAGTCAACCTTCTGGACAAATTGGTCAACCTCAAATCCAACAAGGCCAACCAGTTTTTCAATCCACTCAACCATCTGGTCAGTCAAGGCAACCCTTGGTTGTGCAAGGTCAACCCAATACCCAGTAAGCTCAACCTTCTAGGAAAATGGGTCAACCTCAATCTCAACCAAGTCAACCTTCTAGCCAGATGGCTCAGCCTTAGTTATCCCAAGGACATTCATCTGGGCCTGCTCAACCAGACACTCAAACGCTCATTTCTTCTCAAACTCCACTTGGCTTTTAGCCCCAGTCTGGGCTTCAGACCCAATCTAGTCTTCAAACTCAAGTTGAGCTCCAAACCCAACCTGCTTATCAAATGCAGCCTGACTCCCAGGCTTAGTTTGGAGCCCAGCCACCTTATGGTTTCCAGAAACCCCAAGGGAAAATTCAAAATGCCCCATACCAAAATTATCAATAGCCACAGGTTAACCCTTATCAGAATTTTCAGCAACCATACGTTGCTCCTGTGGGTCAAGTCGGTAATCAGTGGAATGTTGGGGGTCAAATCTAGGGTCAACCATCTAGTTACAGTTATAACCCTTATGGAGAAAATCCATATGAACAAAACCCTTATGGGTCGAATATGTCCAGACAAAATCAATGGGGGCAACCTGGAACTGGATGGAACTCTCGCGTTGTTTCTTACCTGTGGCCTCAGATGTTCTTTAATCCTCAATTAACCTTTTTGGCGATGTTGGAATTACGGGGTGTGTCCAAACTGACAAATGATCATATTATTCATAATCCGTATTGGCCACCGATTCCAACTAAGATTCCCAGTGATTGTCCCAAATTTGATGATAAGGTTGGAGAAGATTCCCAAGCTCATGTCATGACCTATCACCTATGGTGTTCATCGAATTCATGGGTTGATGATTCCATCTAGCTTCGCCTATTCCAATAGACTCTCATTGGCTCTGCCGCAAAATGGTATATTGAGTTAGCTCACGGAACTTTTTAGGACTTTAACTCGCTTGCTATGGAATTTTTAACTCATTTTCAGTTGTCGATTCGATATGAAATGGGCACGCACCTCCTAACATCCTTAAAATAGAACATGACTATGCATATCTCTAATCACAACCATGAATGGAGGCGGTGTCATTATTTAATTAAGCTTTGAATCCTCGATTAGCTTCTGACCGACTGGTTTACAACTTCGTTCATTGGTCTGATAGTCGGGGATATTGCTATGTGAGCATGTGTAACTGAAGAGCAGGCCATTGCGTGTGCTCAGTACCTTGACTTGGTTTACTCCCAGTCTGGTGCGTTATATGACTATTTGCCAGATGCCCCGTGACCCGGAACTTCCCAAGCTCCGTTAACACCATCTGTTGATGGTGTCATCAGTTCTATTAATACATCCTCTAGAAAAGCTTATGCCAACCCTGCGAAGCAAAAGTCTAATGCTCCAAATGAAAATGCTTCTCAAGCTACATCCAATTCTGGTAGAACTACTGGGGTTAACGCCATCCAGTCCACCATGGCGGACAAAACTTCGAAAGGAAAGAAGAAGGGAAAAGGAAAGAATAAAGCTTATCAACCAAAGCAGGATCCCCCCAAGCCTCCAGCTGAGAAAGGTTCCAAGTGCAAACCTAAGTATCCTTGTCTTATTCGTGACAAGGATCACTATACTAAAGACTGCCCAAGGCGATCTGAAGTTAGTCATTTGTTAAAAGGTGCCCCTGGGACTCCTGTTGTGCTCAAAGAGCCTTTTCCCTCGTAGTAGACTCAAATGGTGGCTAATCCATCTCAATCCTCTTCTCCCTTCAGCTCTCAAGTTTTTATGGCTGGGACAATTCCCGTCCATATTAGTACACGGTCAAAACCCTCCGCCCACTAGGAAGGAAATCAAGGTCCCCTCCAGTTTTCCTTCATCCAGTTCTGGTCTACTTCATATCGAGCAACGTAGTACTGAGTCAGTCATTCTACCTCCTCCTAAATGGGTTCTCTGGAAGTCTTCCTGCAACCCTAATGCCCGTGTTGCACAACACTAGAGCATCGTTGAGAACTTAGCCCAAGCTCCTTCGGCTATGTCTGCATTAGAGGTCCTCCAGAGTTGTCTCTCTCAGAGGAAGTCCTTGCTATTAGCCATCGGTAGCATTGACCTGGCCAACTCAGATTTGATCACTTTTGATCTGGAAGATCATGTGCCAAGACTGCCCCACCAAATAGCCTTCCTTATTCAAGTCATCATCAATTCTAAGACTATTCACCGCAATGTTATTGATGAAGGCGCTTCTACTTGCATCATGTCCGTTACTTGTTGGAAGGCTATCGGTTCTCCGACCTTGAGCCAGTCTCCTAATACCTTGGAAGCCTTCGATGGGAGAGATTTTCGTCCTTATGGTATACTTCCACGTCTGCCTATTACCCTGGAAGGGAAGATGGTCGAAGTTGTTGATGCCAATTTGACTTACAACCTCCTCTTGGGATGAAGCTGGACATATGCCATGCGAGTCGTGGCTTCATCTCTATTTCGTGTCCTTTGTTTTCCCCATCAAGGGAATATTGCCACGGTAGACCAACTGTCCTTCTTCGCTTCCTCTTCTTCCGATGGCAATGTGCCTTTTGTGGAGCATACCTCCATTCCATATGAGAGTGTAGGTGCTGGAATTTTTAAAGGTCCTACCCTCATGGGTGTTTTTTCACTCCCACCTCCCAACATCGCTCCCATCAATATGATTTCTATTCGTTTTGATCCTTGGGTTCTTCCTCCTACTGATCAGGTAGAATTTTGGGGCGATGTCATGCATTGAGTCCTGTCGAGCTCAACTACGTCAAAATTGTTCGGCATCAACCTCATTTCCTGAACCAACTCGTTCGAGTAGGGCTCTTGACTCGTACATCCAATCCCCTTGGCTAGGAGATAACGCTTCTTCGAACCCCTTACAAGAAGTCTTTCCTTCTGATGAAGAGATTATCGAGACTATGTCTTTCAAGGAACCCCCTTGGTCCGATCATCACCATCATTCCTTGTTTCTCCCTACCAATGGGGCTATGCTTACTTGTCTTGTGCAGTTTGCTTCATGTGTCCCCTCCCAACCCCTTCAGACACCTATCCAAGTCCATCAAGTTTTCTCTGAAGGCAATATGAGGAACATTACGCAAACTCAACCTATCAACATCTCTATTAACCCAGGGGTTATCGAGCATATTCACGTTGCAGTAACCTGTACTCTGGAGGAGATTCAACTTTATACTGATCTTTTTCGAGAATTTCATGATGTTTTTGCTTGGTCGTATGAAGAGATGCCTAGCATCGATCCTAGCATCATGGTGCATGAAATACCTACGTATCTAGGTGCTAAACCTGTTCGATAGCATCTACACCCCGTGCACCCCCGAAAGGCTGCAGCTATCAAAGTAGAAGTTGAAAAGCTTCTTAAAATTGGGTTTATTTACCCTATCCCACTCACAGATTGGGTTTCTAACATTGTCCCTCTGACCAAGAAGCAGGGCACTATTAGGGTATGTGTTGATTATCGCGACATTAGTCGTGCCTGTCCCAAAGATAACTACCCTACACCTTTCATTAACCAGTTCATTGATGAGTGTGCCGGGAGTGAGATTTATTCATTTACGGACGGCTTCTCTGGTTACAACCAGATCAATATATCACCTGTGGATCAACACAAGACCGCCTTTATCCGCTCGTGGGGTACTTTTGCCTATAAGAAAGTCCCTTTCGGTCTAAAAAATGCTGGTGCTACCTTCCAACGTGCAATGTCTTACGCATTTCATGATATTCAACATATTGTACAGCCTTACCTGGATGACCTTTTAACTCATTCAGCGAAGCGCCAAGACCATCCAAGTCACCTTCACGAAATCTTTCTTCGTTGTCGACACTATCGTATTTGTCTTAATCCGCATAAATGTGTCTTCTACGTTGAATCTGGCAGACTTCTTGGGTTTGTTGTCTCCAAAGATGGCATCCCCCTGGATCCCCTTAAGTTTGAAGCCATCTTGAATCTTCCTCCCCCTGGATCCCCTTAAGTTTGAAGCCATCTTGAATCTTCCTCCCCCTGATTCTTTGCAGCAATTGCTGAGTTTGCACGGTAAAGCGAATGTTTTACACCATTTTATTCCGAAATATGCTGAAGTTGCCAAAGGCTATACGCGATTATTAAAATGGGATCCCCCTTTTTTTTGGGATACCATTGCATGAGAGTCATTCGAGCAACTTAAGGTGCTCCTTGTTTCTGCTCCATTATTACGTTCGCCTTATTAACACCACGACTATACTCTTTATTTAGCCATTGCCGATAGCACCATCGGCATGGTTCTAGTCCAAGACGATGATGATGGTACTGAGCATGTCATCTATTATCTCAGCCGCAATCTACTCGATATGCTTATGTTGTGAAGTTGGCATTAGCAACCGTTCATGTCATCCAACGTTTCCGCCACTATATATTATTGCGCACCATGATGGTGATTTCTGACTACAACCCAATGACGTACATTTTGTCACCTCAGTTACTGGGGGGCAAGTACTCAAAGTGGATTGTCATCCTTCAAGAGTTCGACTTGGAGTTTACTGCAGCCAAGTCTAAAAAATCCCTTATTTTCGCTGAATTACTCTGCTCCCTACCATTTACAACTGTGCCCTCCGGATGAGAGGACCATATTCCGAATGAGTCTCTATTCCTGATTAGCACCCTCGATCCTTGATACAGGGTTATTATTGTCTACCTTTAGATGTCCTTCTTTCATCCTGATCTGTCTAAGGATGCTCAGCGATGTATTCGCCATCATTCTCAACCCTATCGCATTATCGGGGACATCTTGTACCATGTTGGTGCTGACTTTGTTCTCTGCCATTGTATGACGTTCGAGGAAGTTGAATCAGTCTTGAATGACTGCCACTCTGGCGACTGTGGTGGTCATATGTCCAGGTATGCTACTACTCAGAAAATTCTTTGCACAGGTAATTTTTGGCCGTCTATTTTCAAGGATTTCATTCTTGCCATCCGCTCTTGTCATGCATGCCAAATCTACCAACGAAAAATGTGTGTGCCTCCTGCTCCTTTGCACCCTGTCATTTCCATTGGCCATTTTGCCAAATGGGGCATTGATTATATGACTTGTAAACCTTGCTCAGCTGGGGGGCATGGGTATATCATCGTTGCCATTGATTATTTCACGAAATGGGCCAAGGCAATGCCTACGCTATCTAATGACGGTAATACAGTGGCACAATTTTCATTCAATCATGTCATTTTGTGATTCGAATTCCCTCAGGCTATTGTCACTGATCACGGTTCTCATTTTCATAATCATATGATGACTGAGTTAACAACCCAGCTGGGCTTACAGCATGATAGTTCGACGCCGTATTATCCTCAGGCTAATGGCCAAGTAGAAGCTATCAACAAAGTTTTGGTCATGATGCTTCAACACACCATTGGCATGCACAAGTCCAACTGGCATCTGATGTTGTTTTCTTCCTTATGGGCCTACCAAACTTCAGTGAAGGATGCCATCGAATTCACCCCATTCCAATTAGTTTACGGTCTGGAGGCTACCCTTCCGATTGAATGTGAGATCCATTCTCTTAAATTAGCTGTCAAATTGCTCCCAAACACTACTCTAGTAGAAGAACGTCTTCTTTACCTGGAGCGGTTAGACGAGACTCATCGACTAGCCTCTTTAGTCCTTGAAGCATAGAAGAAGAGAGTGAAAACTCACTTCGACCAAGCTGTCAATCCACGTTCTTTCGTTGAAGGAGACTTAGTCCTACTCTATGATCAAGCGAATGATAAGCTGGGGGCAGGCAAATTCGAGCCTATGTGGCATGGGCCTTACATTGTGACACGTGTTTTGCAAAAAGGGGCCTATGAGCTGATTGATTATGGACGGAACCCTTTAGATAAGCCTTGTAATGGGCTTTATCTGAAGAAATATTATGCATGAATTTCGTGCATCTAATTTGTACATACATGTGTTTTCAGCGTGTGTGTTTTCAGTGTGTGTTTTCTTATATGACTTGGTGTGTAGGCTTAATTATCGCTTATTATGTCTTTTTACTTCTTTGCAGATGTCTGCTACACCTTACGTTGGTTTCACTGATGGTGCCTACCATAGTACCCAAAACCTTTCCTCTGCAGCATGGGTGATCTACGATCCTCACAGTGAGTTAGTAGACCTTCAAGGCATTTGTCTGGGTTGCACCACAAACAATGTCGTTGAATATAGTGTTGTCATTGAATTACTGACCGAGGCTGTTAACCTTGATATTCGTGCATTTCTTGTGAATTTAGATTCTCAACTTGTTGTCCACCAACTTAACGGGCATTATTCCGTCAGAGATCATCGGATTTTAAGGTTGTATTTATGTGTTAAATTATTGGAAAGAAATTTTGATTTTATTACATATCAACATATTCCAAGAAGATTAAACACATTAACTAATGCATTAGCAAATCATGTATTAGACAGACATTTATGCAACATGTAATCAAACATTGTATAGAAGCATTTAGACACAATAATAAACCATAGATAGCATATGTATATATATATATCGTGTGGCGCACCAAGGCACTCAAAAATAAGTGTGTATGTCAAAAATAGAGTCTGTGTCCAATACATCCGAAACACATGTCTCTCAAAAAATCAATGGAAAGTAAAGCCTAGGTGTCTACTGCGGTGGGTTTTGCTCTCTATATTAGACCACTACCCATGCAACTCATCTTGAGAGCCTATGCACCCTAGGTGTCACTCCAATTGTGTGTTTCTGGTACTCTACTAGGACCTCCTTGATCCCCCTGTAATCCGGGATCCCGTCAGTCAAGCCCTCAAGGTTACAGGCTATCTCCTCCACTACATTGCCACTAGGGAGAACCAGGGCCAACTCTCTATTTCCCTGCAGATCCCTCCATGCCTCAGGAGCTAGTCCTACTAGCCTCTTTGGCCCCACGTCTACAAGTAACATAAGAGACATCATTAAGACATATGCATGATAAAATCCAAAAACATAATAAAAAACAAAACACATAAATAGTGTGGTGTTTCAATCAAGTGTTTTACCTCCCTCGTCCCACTGCTCGCCAGTAGGAAGCAACATGTTGGGGTCTCCGCGGAAGTCCGTGCCTGCATATGGCCAATCCTCGACTATGATCGTCTGGCGATCTAGCCACTCTCGAAACAGCATCCCCCATGATACTGGTCGACCACCACCCCCTCGCAGCATAACATGTGCCCAGCGGGTGATGCGGGTCTCTTGCGGCCCAAGCCTGTATAAGTCCATGTCCTATAGTTGAAGAGATGGCACCCACTCTAGCATGAGTGGGATCAAGATAGACCCATATCCAAACTGCTTTGTCTCCCCTCGACGGCACTTTGTAAGCTACCTCTTCACGTTCACGGCCACTGCTTCGGCCCAATTATACATGGTCGGGTTAAGGCAATCAAGAGCTAGCTATAGGTGAGTCTTTGTTTCCTCGTGTTGGGCTTGAGAGCCCGCTATTCTCGTCACCATGAATAATACCGAGCGAAGAGTCAAATCTTCCACTGTCGGGATCTGTAATTTCCTGCTAGTGGCTTGTTTGCATGCCCCTGGGCACACTCATTCTATCAGCATATCTAGGGTCTCGTGGGCAACCCATTGACCCTCTAAGATCGGCCTCTCACAGCAATGAGACAACCCAGTGAAAAAATATATATCCGTAGCATCAAATTCAATATCTTTGCCCCGGATGATGAACTTCCCGTCCATCGGATTCCAAGAGCGGATTAATAGCTCTAGAAAATCAAGTTGTGCTCGAAGATGTGGAGTGAGTAAGAATTTCAACAATCAACATGCAAGTAGGGCTCTCCTGCACCTAGGATCATTGAATGCCAGTTCGTCATTGATATTGTGGGTTCTTTCCTGCCACACGAATGCCATGTTGCCTTGCGTCAAAGGAAAAAATGATTAGAGCCCTTTCCATAAGCTTAAATGCATCAATTATTAAAAATTTTAACTTTACAGTGCCGTCGCGGCTGTTTTTCAAATAGCAGTGATGGCTTGAGGTCAAACGTTCATTTTTTCCATGATCATCGTGATAGTACATCTATCTCTCGTGACGATCCCGATGGTGGTACTTTTTACCACGCTCGGTTGTCGCTAACCCGAGCAGATCTTCCGTGACGACCGCGAGGTGGATTTGAATTTTAAAATCCACCCAAAACCACCTACCCAACATCAAATTAAATGAAAAAACCATTGAAATACAATGCAAAGGAAATATTACTTACTTGGTAAAGATCTCGGGTGAAATCGTGGATTGTTGGTGCCAAAATCAAGCTTGGAACTTCGCTCAGGTTTGCAAACCAAAACACCAAAGGTAAAAACTCACAAGGTAAATGTAAAAATGAAATTACCATACTCTCCTTTTTATAGTGTTTTTTCCAAAAATTAAAGTTATACACTATAGTGTTTAGGGTTTTTTCATTTATTTGGGGTTTTGATTTGGGTTTTGAGTTCTTTAACCAAATTTCCAAATATGTAATGTATTTATGTCGAATGGATCTTATGGTGTGATGTTTGTGCAGAAACAGAGATGGCTGGTACGTGTCATGATCCATATACACTTGGTCCATATTTCTTGAAAAGTCCTCTTTAAGCTCTTTTCCGACTTAAGATGAAAATATTGTCGAGTTATTCCTTTTGACTCGTTAAATGAAATAAAAGGCGGTCCACTTTGAGCTGTTTTCTAACCGTATAAACGTGAAAAGATTGTCGGAATTTTTTCGTTTCAATTTCGATATTGGTTACGGAATGACGTGTCTTCGATCGCTTTTCTACTTTTTCAAATCAAGGCCACTAATTACAAAAAGTACTCCTTGATTGTCATGGTCAAGCAGTTCTCTCAAGTATTATTTTATACTTTTTCGGGCTCGAGGGACACAAATTTATGAAAAAGGACCCCCCTGGAGTTTTCTTTTCCGTGTCTTTTTCAAACTCTCTAAACATGAAAAATGCTCTGAGTTTTACCTATGTTAGACTCATTACACCCTGGCAACATTGGACTCGTCACAATGATGAGACTTGAGCTTCTCCTCCCTAGGGCTCGTTAAACTATTACTAGGTTGGATTCGTTCGAAGGTCGAACTTATATTACAAGCATATGTTATCCCCTTCAAGATTGTTTTTAAAAATAATTGGGGTACTCACCAGCAATGGTGGGGGAAAATTTTGGAAGTCATCATTGGTTACCTGCGGCAACTAGTCACTCTCGAACATCGACACTTTTTCTTCTTTTTGATTTGGGATATCCACACATCGTCACTTGGCCTTCCGGGGTTTTAGGTTGTCATTTTGCCTCATTCCATCTAATCCATGTTGTTTCCATCAGGCCTCTAATCCCTTGGTACCAAAATGTTGCCACATTCCGATGTCATGTCACTGATATGTTCAAGAGTATAATCCTTATGCAGTTCACACCCTTACCTCCTCCTCTGATACTCTATTTCACCATCTACCATTTGTTCCTTATCTCACATCGTTGATGGGGGAAACATTATGGCCCTCCTACGACGAATCATCTCCTGTCGACACCAGCTCATTATCCAGGAGATTGATCTATAGATCCCTTTCAGTACCTTGGAGCTTGCATGCCTCAATGGCAAGTTCTTCATGTTAGAGTCGGTCTGGTCAGTCCTTCATCAGAGATCAAAACTCTTTATGCATTTCATGATTAGGTGTCCCGCTCCATTCTCCCAGTTACATTCCGCTAGGAGCATGCCATAATCTGACGGAGAAGGTCATTATAGTCATTCCCCCTCATGTCTGGCTTCTGCTGGCTCAGGTATTTTGTCAATCATCATCAAAGTCCATGAAAGTCAAGGTCTGGTCCTTTAAAGGACAATGGTCATTTCGAGGTCTAGGTCTAGGAATTCATCAATTTGGTACTTGAACATGTCCAGTAAAGCCATGCAGGCCAGAGTGAGGCCCTTATACATTTATGGTTCATAAAGCTTCATCATCATGTGGATAGACTCTGACTCTTCTTCAAAACTCTGTTTTGAAGAAAAGTCAAACAGTGTCATTTATGACAAAATTTTCAAAAAAGTCGTCAAGCGATTTTTTCAGATGCAGTCATGGTTTCCGTGGCCAAATGTCCTGTCATGCAATCCCCACAAAGAGTGCTGAAAATTACATCATTCGAGCTAAAATTTTAAAGGGAAAGTGAAAATCAGTGTGTTTTAAAGTCAGTGAAAAAGTGCAAAACTCAAAAATTAGAAAAATGGGTTTTTGAAGAGGAAAAAATTAAATCCATCTCTTCCAAGGCTATATATACCAATTTTTGTCAAAACCAAATGCATTGTGCCATTACAAGTCTTGGAGAAGTGTTGGAAAGGCATGAGTGTGCATTGGAGAGCGATTGAGTGAGTTGGAGGCGACCTTGGAGGGCGCGGTGCATATAACCAGGAGCGCGGCGCACACACAGCCTGCCCACAGTGTAGGTTTCTTAAGGGTGCAACGCATACCTAGGGCGCGGTGCACTGGGATTTGCACGCGGTGCATACATTCAGAGGCATAAATGAGGAGTTAGATTCAGTTTGGAGGTGATTACAGGGGTGTGGCGCACACAGGCAGGGGCATGGCGCACTCGTAGGGCGCGGCGCACACAGACAGGGGCGCGGCACATAGAGACAAAGCACCCAAAACGTGCCAAAACTCCATCAAATCTTTTGTGAAGCCCCTCTAATTGCAAGGTAGGCTCTCAAACTCACTTGTGCATCAAATTTGATAAAGATATGGTGGGTTATTTCCAGTGATTGAATGAAAAAGCATTTCATAAAGCAAACGCAAAAAGACACCAAAGAAAAACCATTTTCTAGGGTTGCGTAATAGTGTCATGGTTGCCAAGGTTTGATTTTTCCTACCCTACCACTGTTCCTTACTCCCCCATGTCATTTCTCCTATTATCACTACCCTAACACTACCAAACTCATATTCCCTTTCCCCTCCTCCTATTGCTCAATAGAAACCCCAAACCCTACCCCATCAAATTACCCCAAACTCCTCCCATATCCCTAACAAATTTCTCCCTATAAACCCTATCCCCATTTCATCTCTCCCTCCTAACAATCCCTATTTCATTTGTTCCCCTTGGTGACAGATATTACAAAGGCACCCAGCCTCACACCATCATCAGAGGGGCAGCCTAATCACAGTCCACATTACAGTCATGTCATCACAGCATTCGTCTGAGTATGAGAGGGAGACACATAGTGACTCATCCTCAGAAGAGCAGGCTCCCAGGAGACACCACAAGAGTGGCAAACATGTCAGGGATGAACCCATTACCCTCACCGAGTTACAAGCATGCCCTCTTGCCATGTCATGCTTCCAACACCTATCATGTTTTGAATTTTGTCAAAGGGTGACAAATGTCAGAGTTCATCATGAGTTGGCTCATTTATTTGTGCTTCATCTACATGGAGGTCAGTCTACCTTGGTCGGGGTCACTTTCACATTGACACCCAAAGCTATATCAGTGGCAACGGGTATATAGTGTGTTGGGGAGCAGTGGCATAAGAAGAAGAAGGTGGAAAGGAAACACTATGAGCCTTACATCAAATCCAGATTCTTGAATGAGCTCATAAGAGTATTTCCCTTCAGATACTTGAAAAATGAGTATGCTCCGCTCATGAGATTGATCATGAAATACTTCAACTGTGAGGGGAGGTTCTCTCGACTGTATGCCTATCACATCCGCTTGCTCATGCACTTTACCAGGGTGAGGATGATTGAACCGCCCTTTTTCATAAGCAGAATATACGAGAGGATGAACACCTTCATGCTGCATAAGACCCCTCAACAGCAGCTTAACAGTGTGTATCACTTCGCTCTTATCCGGATTTTGGTAGATCATCAGTTGGGATTGTAGGGCATTGCTTGGGAGGACTTCATCTCCTGTGACTTCTTTAGCACACCACGGGTACTATCAGAGCCTGAGCAGGAGTTGGGTGGTCCTTCTTATTAGCATGAGCATCATGAGACCACTACCATGCCAGTTTTCATTGCATATCAGAGAGGCAGTAGGCACTTGTTTGCAGCAGCAAAGCGAAAGTTATCTCCACCTAGGGTGGAAGGGGCCTCACTTCCGACATCGACTACACAAGTATTGGACAAGGGAAAGAATCCCATGCATGATGAGGGGCCATCAGGTGTACAGGAGACCGATGTCATCCTCATTTAGGATGAAGAGACAGAGGCAGAAAATGCCAAACTTAGAATGACCATTCAGGAGCAAGACTCGGAGATACAAGACTTGATACTCAATATGGAGAGAGCTAGATGGGTCATCAAGTATTTGAAACAGAGAAACAAATAGCTTGAGGACCAACAGATGATCATGGAGCTGCAAAGCATCCATGAAAATCGGCAAGCTACCCAGCAGAGGAGGATCGAGCTCACTACCTTGGATCAAGAGATCAACAACGACCGTGAGTCTTGGTTAGATCGGGTCAATCTACACTTAGAGAAGCTACTGGAGAAGGAAAACAGGGACAAAACCATATTGAGGAGGATGGCTTGTCATTACAGGGCACGGAACATGAGTGCAAAGGCCTGAATAAGGAGCATGAAGGCCAAACTGAGAAAAGCAACAAAAGAGGCAAAAGAGGCAAAAGAGAAAGATCAGCTTTGAATCTTGGCTGAAGCTTCCTTGGCACAGCATAACACTTCATAGAGGACCTCCAGCCCAAATTTCAAGGAATTTGGGGAAATTTTGGTCACATGACAAATTTTTGGCACAAACACAGGTTTTTTCTCTATACGCGCCGCGCCACCGGCGCGACGCGTAGGATTAGGAGCTACAAATGAGAAATGGTTTGCATTTTTGGATTCAGCATGCAAAATCATGACTACTGGCACATAAAGCAAGAAATTTGGAGAAGATCTTGGCCACCAAAAGGGAAAAAAACACTCAAAAATGACCTCACTGCCCCTAGTTTGACACACACGAAGCAGTCTTGGGAGAATGAATATTTGGAGGGGAAAATGAGCTCCAAATTCGAAACTTCCACTTGGGTTGGAAAGTAGATAGGACAGAATTTCCGACAAGCACACTTGGGCACAATTTGGACTTCAAAAAGTGCCTCAAAACTGGCCTCAAAGTGGTGCGATGCATACAGAAAAGGGCGTGGCGCATATAGGAAAAAGAGGCCCAGAATGCCTCTGTTTCGCGAAATTTCGCTTCCCGACTTTTTGTAAGTGGGCCCACTCATATGCACTTCAATTTTTTGGCACCTAAAGTGGTTTTATAAGTATTTTCACTCCAGATGGTCAGTTATCCAAGTGGAAAAGGAAGGCAAAGGGCCACCCAAGCCATTTGTCATGTTTGTGGCGCTCGACCTTGTAAGCTGTTGTTTGGCTCTCCACCTTCTCAATTTTTGTAATGACTTCGAGTACTCCCTAACCCTTGGGAATTCTTCTCTTCAGGCACATTCTTATATATTGTATGCAAACCATTTGCAAAGGGTTGGTTGGCTTGTAACTTCTGGGAGACTGTGGGAAAGAAACTTTGTTTCTGCATTGTATATTTTTTACAGAGGATTAATAAAAGGCAGTGGCTCTGTGTCATGAGATTCATGTGGTTGTGAGTGTATCAAATGTGTCTCTTATGTTTCATATGTATCTTGTTATTTTTTATAGTTCATTTCATATTCATTTCCAGTGAATTTTTCTAAGTTAGATAAGGTAGAATTCAATTTTATTGCTCTGCATGTGGGAAAATTTCATGTTCAGTGTTCATTCTTTTGTTGAAAAGGATTCATATTGTCCATGCCCTTTTCACCCTCTTAATCAATCTCTCCATTCCACACTATCTTAAAACTAAATTGCTAGGCTTTCCACCTACCTTGCCTCACGAAATAATCCGTGCCTTTGTATTAAGTTCTCTGTTCATTGAGGTCCATTGGTCCCATAACATCCCAAAAACACAGTCATTCATAAAAAGCATCTCTTGTATCCGTTTTCACTTACTAGCCTAAGACAAATAGTTCACTTTAAGTCATCTCAGGCCTTTTCGTTTGTAGGTTGTGTCTCTTCATTTTGCTGGATAATAGAAAGGAAGGACTGGCTGTTCGGGGTGGACGTAGCCCAAACTAGGTGAACCACGTATATCTGTGTCTCTCTTGTTTTGTGCGTTTTCTGTGTTTTTATATTTCTGCATTATTTCATGTGTTCCATTGCTCCGTAATATATAATTTTCTAACAACTGGTATCAGAGCCGAAGGTCTATTTGGCTGATAAACTCGCAGGAAAGAAGGGTTCCTAGTTCGAGTGGGAGCAATGGCGGAAAATGGTAAGTTTAGGGTCGAGAAATTTAACGGCCAAAACTTCTCGCTGTGGAAGATGCAGATGGAAGATTATCTGTATCAGAAAGATCTATACCTACCATTGGGCGGAAAAACAAAGCAGGCAAAGGATATGGACGATGAAGAATGGAACCTTCTTGATAGAAAGGCACTCGGAACAATTCGGCTGTGCCTTGCAGCATCGGTCGCCTTCAACATTTCGAAGGAAACAACGATAGAGGGTTTGATTAAGGCGTTGGAGAAACTATATGAAAAACCCTCGGCCTCAAACAAGGTATTTCTTATGAAACGGTTATTTAATATGAATATGTCGAAAGGTGGATCTGTTGTAGATCATTTAAATGATTTTAATACTGTTACAAGTCAGTTATGTTCTGTAGGGGTAAACTTTGATGATGAAGTTAGAGCTTTATTATTCTTGTGCTCATTTCCAGAAAGTTGGAATGGTTTAGTAACGACCATTAGTAACTCTGTGTCTGGATCTAGTACTTTAAAGTTTGATGATGTTGTCGGTGCTACCCTTAGCGAGGAAATGCGACAGAAAAGCTCCGGTGAGACATCGGGAAATGCTTTGAGTGCAGAGCCTAGGGGAAGAAAAATGGAAAGAGGAAAGAGCTCAGGATATCGCAATAAATCAAGGAAAGGTAGATCCAAGTCCAGATCGGGGATAGTGTGCTGGAAATGCAGAAAGAAAGGACACCTAAAGAAAGACTCTAGATCTCGGAAGGGAAAAGAAGGAGATTCACAATAAGAAAACAATCATGAAGCAAATGTGACAGGTGAGGTGTTACAAAATGCTTTGATTCTTTCTTTTGAAAATATTACTGATTCCTGTGTGGTAGATTTAGGGGCCTCATTCCATGCCACACCTGATAAGAAATACTTTCATGACTATATTCAAGGATATTTTGACAAGTTCGTTTGGGTGATGATAAACCCTGTAAAATTGTTGGAATAGGTAAGGTTCTTGTAAAACAACAGAATGGAAACCAATGGCTACTAAAGGAGGTAAGGCATGTTCCAGATCTAAAGAAAAATCTGATTTCAACAGGGCAGTTAGGCGGTGAAGGTTGTGTGACATCTTTCACAGATAAAGCTTGGAAGGTCACCAAAGAAGCCCTGGTAATAGCAAAAGGCGAAAAGGTTGGTACATTGTATTTATGCAATGGTATTTCTAACTCTGTTAATGCTTTAACTTCCAAAGGAGCAGATGCAGCATTATGGCATCATAGGCTTGGACACATGAGTGAAAAAGGGATGAAGATTCTTTACTCAAGGAATTTGTTGCCGGGTTTGAAGAATGTTGATTTG